>VCCN01003315.1:2825657-2836621 GCA_006491835.1 Architeuthis dux
GACCAGCATTAACAAATATTAAACCAAGATTTGATTTGTAGTGCAAAAATAAACAAGCACATCCGTCTCATTAAAGGTATAAATGTGTGAGGTCCCTCAGGCAGAGTTGGGCCCGAAGGGGGGACAAATTTCTTTTTTTAAAAACGTTTGGAATGGCCTGGTCTAAAGGAATGTAGTAAAATCCTTTTATTTTTATTTTTTTAAAGTTTTTTTTTACTGCGCCTACTGAAGGAGTGTCAATTATTATTATACCCTGTACAAGGATCTGTACACTGTTAACATCACAACTGAATGTTTATTTTCTGGATTTTTGGGGAGGGGCATAAAATACAAAAACTGCACAGTTCAGAGTTCTTGTGAATCGTTTCCTGCTTATAGAAAATTGGCCAACTTACCCCGACATAGGGCAAGTTAGTCTGTATCATTAAGTCAGCTATGAGCCAAACTGAGTTATGTTACAATAGTTTATTGGTATCACAAATTTAAGCAAGATATTGACGCTCAGTTTAAACCATGAATGATTCCTCCAGCTCTATTAACTCATTCAGGCCGGAGTGCACATATGTGCGCTTTAAATTACATGCCAAAAACAGTCTGCTACAGAGTTTATCTCTCTGTCACCTAGACTTTACTAAACCACCAACCTCACCCCAACTCTTCAGATAGTGATACAAGGTTACATAAAGCAATATATGGCTTTGCAAGATCAAAGGGTGCCAACACGCAACAGACTGGAGTTGTCAATTTCATGTTACGGTTTTTTTTCTTCTTCTTACTAAAAATGTTAAAATCTATCTATATAATGAACAGAGCAACCTTCTGCTTGTTTCTGTCTGTAACAATATACTTTTCCACTTGAAGGTAACAATTTTGCTGATACAACTATCTCCTACCAACCATTTCAAATAATGGACTCTTTCACTTAAATGAGTTCAGTTGCTTTTAAATGAAACCTCAGATGAAATTCATAGTACTTAAACATTTACACTAACAGATTTGAAGTAGTGATCTATCAAGTTTTAAAGTAACTAATAGAATGTGAAGAAACTGCACAAACTCCACAGAAACATGGGTAGATAGTTTTACCAAATGAATTATGCCATCCAGCATATATATATGGAAGGTGGAAGTATTCCTTTAATAGATTTGCATCATTACAAGGGTGGTCATAAAAACTTGTATGAATAAAGTCCTGGTCTCGACAGGATGCAAGTCCAACGAAGGGATACCTCCACCCTAATCACACAGCTTAGAGTGTACTCAACTAACTGCTGAGTGCACATGGAAATTTGTCCTAATGAAGAGTTTTCTACACTCTTCGCTGATACCAGGAATTGAACCTGGGACCTTCTGTGACAAAATCCCAGTTTCCATTGCATACATCAGCTTAGTGGTCCTGGTAAATTTCAAGTCTGGTCAAGACCGGGACTTTATTCTTACAAGTTTTTATGACCACCCTTGGCAGGATGCAAGTCCACCAAAGGGATACCTCCACCCTAATCATACAGCTTAGAGTGTACTCAATTAGCTGCACAGGAAGATTTGGCCTAATGAAGAGTTTTCCACACTCTTCGCTCATAGCAGGAATCAAACCCAGGACCTTCTGCGTGAGGCAGATGTGCTAACCATTACACTATCTGAGCACTGGAATTGGTAACAGGACAGTTTTCAGTGTCATAAAATGAATCAGAAGATAAAAGTTCATTAGGCATGGCAAGGCAGATTCTACATTCCTTGGGAAGATAAGACTGGAAGAAGAAAAAAGACATAAAACAATCTTCAGATTCACTCACAAGACTCTTCTGTTGGCATCAGTTCTTGTGCAACAGTCTCTACTCACCTTCCCATAAAACAAACTAGTTATTAAAAAATAGTCAGTAAAAGTGAGATGATTGGGGGTTAGCATTCATATATTTTGACTCACTCATTGCCACAGATGCATACATGGGTGTTTTGAGCATTTTTAGTAAGACTATACATTGCACGAAGGTAAAATACTTACAAACTAACTAGGTGTGTTGAATGGACAGCTGTAGTCTGATGATCATTAAGATTGCTATCAGGGGTGGCAAGGCACCTGCTAGCGAAATACATGGATGCAGGCGTTGGTAATATGCAATTTCTCATTTCTCTTGAAGAAAGAAAAGAGAAAACCCTACCAATAGGAATGCAAAACCCAGCACTGGCTATCAAAAGAAATAACAAAAAAAAATGGTGCTATATTTCTTCTTAGTCCAATCAAAGCCTTTATTAGATGACTGCTCACTTTACCATTGTTTTTCTTTTCCAAACATTCATCTTCAACCCTTTAGGCACCAAAGTCACTGAATTGCAACCACACAGACAGTAGATGATATATATGAAAATATGGCTAGAAATCTGTATGTATTACATAAAAAATGACCAATAGGTAGCGCATATTTATTGGTATAAACCTGAAGTAAAATACTGCGGTCGTTTTATTCAGATTTTGGCCGTAATTTTTAAGTAAAAAGTGCAGTGTTTTCTGTATAATGGCAATAAAGTTGTACTAAAAATTCTAAAAATAAAGATGCCCACCGCCTGATGATGTCATTATATGCAAATTAGATTGTTAAGTATTTTTATCTCAGTATTGAGTTATGCCCCTTAGGGGCTGAAGAGCACTTATCGACTTCCAGTAAGGGCCACTGTTTACGTTGTGGGCGAGAGACACCATGTTCACTTTAGTAGAGGAGACACAAGGATGTGTCTTTGAGTGCCGTTGTTGTAAATAAGAATGAATAAATTGAGTTTGTGAGTATATCCTTTGTTGCATTTTAAATCTGTTGGTATCTGTTATCATAATCATCTTTACATAAATGATAGTATTTTTTCCAACATAAATGATCATACTGATCATTTCATTTCTCTATAGCAATCTTCTCTCATTAACAATTCTCCCTCTATAGCCCTTCAAAAAACGCAAAGTCAAATTTACGAAATTGTCCTCAAAAACTTGGCACAAGGGGGTCAGAGAAACAGATTGACAACCAAGAGGTTTGGCATTCTATGCCTTGGACCTACTAAACCAATGCTTCTTGCCATATCTTATATTGATAAAAAATGATTTCCAAGAGATATAATAGAAAGAGAGAAACAAAGATATAGTTTGGAGAGTCAAAAACAAACTTCTGTCATTAACTGAATAGGAAAAGATACAGCAAGCAGTTTATAAGTGGATGAATGAATACATACTGTATATTTTTAATACTTAATTACAAGTTACGAAGTAACCTTAAACAGGGCCTCTGTGAGGAATTTTAAGGTGGTAAAAAGCTGTTTTTGTCCCCACCCCTCACACACAAAAACCCTCGTCCTTTAGCCATCCTGTTTTCATCTGCTATAATGCTTTTAGCATGCCATACTATATTCGCTCGTCGGTAAATAAAAGTCAACCTGTTTTATCAATGGACATATATCGGCTTACAAGTTTAACTCTCAGGCCCCCCCCCCTTTAACTCTCTTGGGCCACTTTGGTCCCCTGGTGCGACGCACCAGCTGCACCCCCGCTCTCAGAGTCTCTGGTTTTAAATTTCAAAAGAATTTGTTAACCAGATTAAGCAAATTTCATATTACTTATGAATGAAAATGCTCTGTTTATGATTTCAGTATCTGATTACTTGTATCTGCTAAATTTAGGACACTTGTTTTCTCATACAGCCAAGCTGCAGAAATTATTGTGAATTCCTGATGTAATGTATCCAACATTCATCTACATTAAGATTTGTATTACATTATAATATAGTTATAAATACTTTCACTCTTAATATTATGATAATTATAATGACATTTATTAGTTGAGAGTCTATATTTGCCCGGCACCGGTGTGAGCGACTGCTAAATGAGCGGCCTAAACCGTAAATGTGAATAAAGAAACAAACTCTGTGCAGAGATCGAACCAGCATCCACCTTGGAAGCTACCTTATACACAGATACTGCTCTAACAGACTGAGCTAACGAAGATCTCATGGTAGGCAGGAGTTATTTAATCCTACACTTTGTTGGCTTCTCCATTCTCACGTTCGTATTTAGGCACAAATATAGTGTGGCTCTCGATGTTGACAGTATGAAATCAAAATGATGGGTAATTTTATATCCGACATAACGATTAATGCCACTCGTTTAGCTCACGCCGATGCCGGGCAAATAAAGGCTCTCAACTAATAAATGTCATTATAATTATCATATTCTGTCGGATATATAATTATCATATTCTGTCGGATATATAATTATCCATCATTTTGATTTCTCTCTTAATATTAGAAACCGTCCACCAAAACTGTCAATATAATCAGAATAGTTTCTTCAGTTTTTAAGTGATTCCAGCTGGCTGGTTGGCTATTTATGTATGTATCAAGCGTACAGGCCACACCAATGAAGCTAGAGGGCTGAAAATTTAAGCAATTATTCATTATGTCTAGAAAAAACTTTTTGTTTGTTTTTTGAAAATTCCCCCAAAATAAGTTTTATGGGGGAGCTCAATTTATAATGTAAGTTTAAGCTAAATTGGCCACTTAGTTTGTGTCCAGCAGCATTCATGCTTTTTTTTTAAAATTCAGACTTTTAGTGCTCCAACAAAAGTCGAGAGAAGTAACTTATTCATTGATCACCCCACTTTCCAATTTTTTTAATTGATCACCCCCAACATGGCATGCTGCCAAAAGATGTTGATCACTTGGCGGTTTCTATTGAGTGATTAACTAGACCTGTCCGATTATAAGCATTGTTTTGAAAAGATAAATATTTCAATACTAAAAGAAATTGTAGTCACCAAAATAAATAAGATTGGGCATGAGTGTTTTAGCTTTTATTAAACTGGCATAAATTATAAAAATCTTAATTGCTAGCAACATAAAAATTTTTTTTAAATTAACTATCAGGATATTGAGGATGAGCAACCATATCTTTTAACTAATCTTATTAATCTGAATTCATATTCTCTTTAACTCTTAAATTCATATAAAGAAAATAGAATGTCAATTTCAAGGGAACTAACTTCCTATTTAAATTATCTCTGAAAACCAACTTAGAATAGCACAGAGAGCTATGGAAAGAGCAATGCTAGGGATAACTCTAAGAGATAGAAAGAGATCAACATGGATCAGAGAAAGGACTAGAGTGAAGGATATTATACAACTAATTAAGCAGCAAAAATGGAATGGGTTGGTCACCTAGCAAGAAGAAATGACAATAGATGGGGGGAAAGATTAACCAATTGGTGTCCATGGGACAGTAAAAGAAGTAGGAAACGACCAGACACAAGATGGAGGGACGGGATAGAAAGGTTTGTCGGTAAGACTTGGCAGAGATTAGCACAAGATAGGTCGTCATGGAAGGAGATGGGAAAGGCCTTTGTCCATAATGATGTTTCATCTAACTTCAGTCACATATTTAATTTGCATTTGAAGATCTTCACTGAGATAAAAAAAAAATGAATTTACTTATCTAACTGGAAAAAAAACACATACTTTAATCTTAGTATAAAAAATAGACAATGTTATAAGAGGATATTTAGTATACTTTTAACATACTAGATAAATTAATAAAAACATCTAAAGAATGTATAGGTAAATTACAAATGAAATCTTTTCACTTCATGAGTGCAACACAATATCCTTTTTCTCCACTACAACAAGCATACTTAATATCTATGCTTGTTAACTGAATGGAAAAATACATGGTATAGTTTTAAATGATTTGAAAGCCTTCAAATATATCAAATAAAAGTGAAGATCCAGATTGGCATTCTCAAGCTAAATTTCATATTTTGTCAAACTCCAGGACAAAGTCAGGAGTTGACTTTGTTTTCCTACCGTAACAAGAACAATCCTCACCAAAATTTGGGGTATAAACCGATATGTAAAATCCCCATTCCCCTACCGTGATTTGAACTCACAACCTAGTTATCACTAGCCAAGTGTCTTACTGTCTGAGCTAAATTAACAAGTCTTAGATTTTAACGAAAATTTATCATACAGATACACATGAGCTTATTTCATTCTAATAAATATATTAAAAAAAATATTTTTATAATTCTTTTTTATTATATATACAATACAAAAGTTGCAGTATTCATCTTCAGTCGGAATAGAAGTAGGAGTGCAGCAGCCAGTCTTGTCTAGCATAGTTTTGTATAATTAAAATCCACAGGTAGATACTTTTTTTTGTTTATAAATTTATAGAGTCTCTAAGTGCAGATTGTTAAAAAAACCCACAAAGTACAGTATTAAATCTCCTCTTCACCTCTCATGTACACACACACTCCAAAGTTTTTGTAAAGTAAAGTAGTGCCCTTACTTGGCTACTGCATCAGCCGTCCCTGCCCGGGCTTCACATACCACAATTTTTTTTAAATAGAGTCTTGCGACTTTGGTGAAAGGTTATTTTTCTTTTTTAATTAGTGTCTTGTGACTTTGGTGAAAGGTTCTTTTTTTAACAAGAGTCTTGCAATTTTGGTGAAAGAAAAGGTTGCCCCTTGTTGGGGGTGTCCTACCCCTCTGCAGGGGATGCAATGGGCGCATTCTAGGCCCTAGCTGACAGGGCCGGGCCCCTGTTTGAGGGGGGTCTTACCCCTCTGCAGGGGATGCAGTCAGCATATTCTAGGCCCCAGCTGACAGGGCCGTTCTTTGAGATTTGAGATTTGCGATATGCAAAATAGGCTTAGTGGCAAGATTTTTAAAATACTCAATGATGACCAAACTCACTATCAATGGCTTAAAAGAAAGCTTATTCTTGCATGTCCTTTCCCACCCTCCCCCTCTATTGATAATTTTTCATCATGTACTTCTGTAGAATTTTTAATAAATAAAATAATGTTCTTGGAGCTTGAAGAAAGAACCCAAATCCAGCAAGAAACACATTGCAAAATAATACATATTGAACATCAAAATGAATAGATAATTTGTGCTACTACAGACATATGCATGACAAATACATAACTAAGAACTTTCTATCATCATATACATGACAAATATTTTTATAACTAAGCAACCTTTGAGTGAGGTTTGAAATGCAGCCTCAGAAACAATATATCATAGACTAGCTGGGTTATCCAGCATTGCCTGGAAAAAAGATACTCTGAATCTAACAACACTGGAAAGCAAATGATATTTCGTAGAGATTTCATGAAATCAAATAAGGATTGTGTGAGGGTTGCACACACTCTCAACATGTCAGACCAGCAAATACTCCCGGGCAGACCCACCGTACAACCTTGGTCAGTTTTTCTCAAAACTGAGAATTCATTTAATCACTTTTGGTATTAGTAGTTTGCGCTATTGAGCTACCATTATTTAAAGTCACAAATTAGTGAAATTTAAAAAAAACATTGAACCCACTCACATGTGTAGGTTCAAATAAATGGTGAAAAAAACCTTCCCCAGATGATGTAGATTCCAAAAATATATATAGTTTCATCTAATAGTTTTTGAAAAAGTCCTAGATAAAAAAAACAAAAGAAAAACATTTTTAGACAGACTTTTTTCAGAGAGCACGAACACAGGCTCCAAAGAAATCAAGGATTATTTTTTTTGTTGCAAAAATCAACCTAAATATACATGCTGTTCTGCGAGTTGTAGTTCTCGACATCTAAAGTACAAACATATACACTTTAGTACTTTATAATATAGATGCTTGCCATGAGCAATGTTCCTACTAATTATTTTGTGGCGAGGACTTTCCACTACAATGATTGAAACAGGCATGTGTCGCTTGCATTTGCATACTGAGATGTGCTCATTTTAAACCAAAAGCTTTCGCAGTATATCCAGGATACTGACGCTTGACTCTTGCCACCTATGGGTCTTTCCCCCACTGTTCTGGCCGATAAAAGGGAGAAGCGATGGTCAAACGGAGAGTTGTGTTAGGGACTTGTAAGACACGGTTATCAGTCCGAGGAGCTCAACAAGTCTTGATCTAGGCGAACCGGTGAATGTCTAGGAGGTATTCCGTCCGAGTTTTCGTTCTGGCATTGGAGCACTTTACGTGCTATTCAATGACTGTTCGCACAGAACTGTATCAGTGTTTACCCAACCCTTCTTTATGCAGCATTGTACGTGGTCCAGTGACTGTTCGCACTGAACTGTATCAGTGTTTTCCCAACCCCTCTTTGTGCAGCATTTTACGTGGTCCAGTGACTGTCCGCACCAAACTGTGTTGATGTTTTCCAACCCCTCTTTAAACCAACATAAAAAATTCAGTAGACTACAGAATTTGAAACCTTTGGAACACACATTAATTTCTGTTGTGCACTGGTTCCAAAACTTGTGTGTGCACGCTCACAGCCTAGAGGGAACTATGCTTGACACTAACACTAGATTCAGTTTTTTCTGCACCTCCAATAAATACTAAGAAATCATAAAACCAGAATTTTATTGTGCAATGAATTCCTCAAATTAGCAAGAATGATCAATTCTTATAAAAAAGAATCATAATAGTATTGTCTAGATCACAATAACCTCTTTAGAATACAGAAAAGGAGACTACTTTGTGAGTTTATGTGAGTTTTCAATCATATTAATCACTATTCTGTCACCATTAAGAACAGACAAAATAGCTGGGTAGAGTACACTTTGAGAATATATTCCATATAGCTATAATGCAATAAGTACTGGCATTCAAGCCAAAGGTAATTTTACTAGTGTTCAAGTAGTAATCATAACAGTTGATGCAAATTGTGTTCCAGGGTATAGCATTACCAGTCCATGACTCATACCTGTAAATATATGTATATATATTATTTATTAACTTTAGTCAGTGGGTTTACCTTTTCTGTTTTATCACTAGCAGAAAAATGCTGCCCAAGCAAGTTAAAGAATAAGTATTTTAAAAGGAATATGAATTCAGATTAATAAGATTATTTAAAAATAAATCAAGGAAAACTGATATCATTATAGATGCCTGATTGACCATACCTTATTTGTATTCTGAATTTGATAACCATGGTATGTTTTTAAGAATTATTCACTATTCATAATATTTAGGTTTTGCCGTACATGTGTTTGTCGACTCAGATGGTGTAATGGTTAGCACATCTGCTTCACATGCAGAAGGTTGTGGGTTCGATCCCCGGTATGAGCGAAGAGTGTTGAAAACTCTTCATTAGGACAAACTTCCCTGTGCACTCAGCAGCTAATTGAGTACACTCTAAGCTTTGTGATTAGGGTGGAGGTATCCCTTCGGTGGACTTGCATCCTGCCAAGAGGGTGGTCATAAAAACTTTTAGGAATATATACATACTAGCTGGGGTAAAGAAAACCTCAAATTTAAGAACAGATGAAAGCAAATGTTATTCTATAAAGATGTAAAAAAAAAAGGGAGGGGGTGTATTTGACCATTGAAGACCTAAAACCAAAAAAAGAAAGTTTGGATGAAATTGTTGGTGCGTTCAAGCAATAAGACCTTTGCTATGTATGTGAAACTAAGTTTTAGAAGAAAAATCTAGATTTGATGGGGGTCTTTCCATGTATGATGTAATAGCATATCAGAACTGTACCGTTACCTTCTGTTTGTCGGACAAAAGTACACCTTCAAAGAAATGCGCTTAGTTCTGTATGGAAGCAGAAATATTTTATTCATAGATTTTGGGGGTTGTTCAAATGAAATTATGTTAAGATAGGGCTTCGTTTTTTTTGAAAACCAATTCTGAATGGTCATACAACAGATGGAAACTAAGGGCCCAGCTCAGCAGTATAGGTACATCGTTAGTAGAAAGCCAAACCAACCCAAACGTAAACAGTATTTATTTAAAAAATGACACTTTTCCAAAAGTAACTGCGGTTTTATTGAAAGCAGCAGAAATATAATCGGGAAAGAAGTATTAATACCTTATTTGGCTATCACAGTTGAAACCAAATTTAACGTAATAAAACATTTAATTACTAAACACTAACAGTACTGTGCTAAAATAAAACAGTAACTGTATAGAGAAAGAGAGGAAGAAAGGTGTTAAAAATGTACGTAAAACATTAGAACATTTTATTTTAGTGTGAAAAAAAGTATACAATTTGTATATACAAGCATCATAATCATATTTACACAATATCTAGGACCTTAAACCTTTGCGTTGGTGTAATAAACATAATTCTTCTTAAAATCGTTTGCATCTGTTGATAGCACTACATATTCCTGTAATCTATTCCAAAGTCCTACCATCATTTCTAACGATGTTAACCGTAACACTTTTAGCCTATCCTCATAACTCATACATTTTATGACTAACTTAGTTGCTTGTCTCTGGACTTTTTCTAAAAGATTTTTTATCTCTCACCAAGTATGGTGACCAGGCATGTGCACAGTACTCTAGGTGTGGACAGACATAAGTCTTATATAGTATAAGGAATAAGTCCTTGTCTATATATGAAAAGTATGCTTAATCAGTCCTAGTACCCTGTTCGCCTTAGCAGCAGCACTGGCAATATACCTGGAGAATGACATTTTATCAGTTACTATGATACCAATATCCTTTTCATCATTTACAATATCTAGCATATTTCTGTTCGTACAGTAATCATAACACGGATTTCTATTTCCTATGTGTAACACCTTACATTTATCTTCATTAAAAGCTAATAACCATTCTCTTGACCATAGCATTATTTTATCTAGGTCCTCCTATACTCTTACTTGGTAAACTGGCGACAAGACTGGGTGAAACTGAACATTAATTTTAGTAGTCCATTGTGTGTCACAGCAAAAACTTATTGAAAACTTGAGGACCAAATCGCGACTAAACAAAACCACTAAATAGAAACCAGACTAGAAAAATTACCGGATTTAATTGGCTGGTACTATTGAAAAAGTGAAGGAAAAACAATCTGATCATGGCTTGACTAAAAATATAATCAAACAGGATTGGTTAGTTCCTCAATAGAAACCGTTATGTGACCAATGTCTTTTGGCAGCGTATTGAGGGTGATCAATTGGAAAAAGGGGTGATCAATGAA
>VCCN01003315.1:2836952-2852831 GCA_006491835.1 Architeuthis dux
ATAGATAGCCAGACCCATTTAAAAACTGAAGAAACTTATGTTGATGTATATGGTTTCTAATAAGATATTAGGGGTTGGTGATATGTACAAATGACATTAGAGTAGTCAGGTTATAATTTTATAAATATTGTTACCATTAATGATATATTTGTATTAGGGGTGTTACAAATAAAAAGCAGCAATACTTTTAGGTAAATACTTAAAAGGATTTCAAAATACCATTTTTGAATTTTTCAAAATATATATCAAATTTCTAAATATGTATATTTTAGCTAAGCATTCAATGAAACATGGGTTACAGCATGTATCTGAAGGTTTGTTTTTTTTTTAAATCTTGGGTTCAATCTCAAGTATTGGACCAGGGAGGCACATCATCACAAAATTATTCTTATATAGGAAACCCTGATTACAAACAAAAAGTCAGGAAGGTAAATGACGAGAATATGCTTGTAAAATATTAAAAACAATATATTTATTTATTCATATTTGTAACACCCTAAAATGCATTTACACCCGAAACTACCAACAAAGTTTTTATAACATTTAATGTTTTTAAGTTTTTACGAAAAAACTTAAAAACATTAAATTTTATAAAAATTTTGTTGGTGGTTTCCGGGGTAAATGCATTTTAGGGTGTTATAAATATGAATAAATAAATATATTTACAATGTAACTACAATGCTAAAGTGGGCACTTACTTTCCACTATTTTTACAGAGGTACTGCTTACATTAATTATCTTCTCTTCTTCCAGTTACATTCTTTAATTCCATTAATCCCAACTGCTCATGCTCATATTTTTTACACAAAGAATTTAAGAACTTATTCTGGTCATTTACCCTCGGGAATCCAATGGCCAGATTTTTATTTTGAAAGCATGTCCCATGAAATGCAGATGATTTACATTTGATTGCAATCAGTGATCTTCCTACTCCCCTTGGATTTCTCAAATAATAAACAATTAACAAAAAAATGATGGTATGTGAGGTGAGTTTAAAGCTTCAAGCCAAAATGACTTGAGAAAGTATTAACAAGAGTCTGGGTTGTAATTTTAAGATTACAAGGGATAAGAATAAAAGATGAACATTAAGTTAAAAAAGTAGGAAAAACAAACGATAATAAACCTCTTTTTTCCTGCTTGCAAGAAGGAAATGCATGTTTTCAATACAGATGAAACTGGGTAGCATTTTCCCTTTTTAACAAAAAATGAGTCAAATTAGTTGTGGCAGAGATTTTTATCAGATTACTCAATTATACAGGGCTTTCAGGTTAATTCCAAAATAGAACAACTATTTGATATCTGTTCCAACAAACAAATGATCCTCTTTCCTCAGCTGAAATAGAATTAAGATAACACAATCACTTTTTTTAACATTTTTATGTTGTATAAATTAAAGAATAGCTAAGTGGTTAAGAAGTTGGGTATGAAGTTGAATACAATGAATATGGGATCTTCTAGATTGAATTGATTGTAACTGAAAAGAGTGAATTAGAGCAATTATTTAACACAGTTAACTTTGAAATGCATTTAGAAATGAATCATTCCTCTCAATGTGCTTCCATAGATATTACATTTTATTCCTGTATGTTAAATGTGAATTGATTCCAAGAATAAAATATAGTTTTATCAGTATAAAAAGGACAAGCCATGAATGTATATATAAACCTTAAGGAATTTAAAAGATGATTTTAAATTATAATTTATTTTTCTATTTAATCATCATTTCAATTATATTTTGTATAGGAGGGATTATGAAAATGATTTCCTCCAATGATATGTTAGCTATAAAGAATTTATAAAAAGGTTGTTAAAGCATCCGTCTCTCAAGAGACAACTCCCAATGGAGTATGAACAGCCGATGACGAAGACCTGGTTTCATTTGCATGTGTCATCTTAGTGATACTTGCAAGTATTGGATCGAGATAAGGACTTTGTTCTTACAAGTTTTTTTATGACCACCCCCTTGGCAGGATGCAAGTCTACTGAAGGGATACCTCCACCCTAATCATACAGCTTAGAGTGTACTCAATTAGCTGCTGAGTGCACAGGGAAATTTGTCCTAATGAAACATTTTCAACACTTTGCACTCATACCGGGAATCAAACCAAGGACCTTCTATGTGTGAGACATACTAACCATTACACTATCCGAATGGACACAAAGAATTTATAAGTAACATTAATTGTGTGTGTTTCTCTCTCTGTCTCCCCCCAACAGGATTTGAACATGAAATATCGATCTTGGAAATAAACAATTTGGAGCCATACTGAAATAGGCCGGGGGCCAGCAGGATCTACCGTGCACGCCCCCCCTCCCCGTGATTCTATATTTAGAGTACCAAAATGTTCCTTTCGTTCCCTTTCGGACGATATATACATATATTTACTTTCATCAATAATTAATTCTACAATCCATTCTTCGTAAAATGCTGAGTACTTAGCTTCACGCTTTGGACTGTGACTGTTTAATCCCAACAGATACAAATTGGGAACATACACCGTTGGAAAGCTGATAAAATCTCCTTTCTAATGATATATACATGTATATACCTCCATCAAAAACTAATTCTTCGATCCATAGAATTTGGACTATGCACTTGAAGTTTTTTCGTAAAATTCTGAATACTTAGCTTAGCATTTTGGGCTGTAACTTTTTAAGCCTAACAGATACAAATTGGGAACATGCACCGTTTGGAAGCTGATAAAATCTTCTTATATATATATATCCATAATTTGATCAAAAATTAATGCTAGGATCCATAGACTTTGGACTGTGTACTTGAAGTTTTCTTTGTAAGATGCTGAATATTTAGCTTCACATTTTAAGCCCAATAGCTACAAATTGATAACATACACCGTTGGAAAGCTGAGGAAATTCTCTTTCCAACGATATATATATATGCATATATCTCCTTCATTAACTATATCCATAATTTTGTCTATAAAGTATACAGACACTTCCTTGTAAAATCCTGAAATACCTATAAATTAATGTTTTAGGGTAAAATAAAGTGGATTTTTGAATTCCTCATGTCTTAAACCCATGATATAGCCTGTTAAAGTACTCAGATATGTCAACTGGGAGACGAGATATGAAATTCTGTTTTGTTGGTGTATGCTGGCGACCATTTTGTTTTATGCAAATGAGGTAGTTCTTCCCAACTTTTTTCTTGGGAACATCTTTTTTCTGAAAGAGAACACCCTAAGGAACATTTTGGTACCCTAAATATAGAATCATGGGTGTGTGTGCACAGTAGACCCTGCTGGCCCCCGGCCTAAAAGCAAAACTTATTTTCCAAAGGTTTCCAATAATGAATTCATTTCTTTGAAAATCATAGGTAAATTATATATAAAGTGTTGCTCATAAGTATTTGAGTAAAACAGAAGGTTTGCTTGTATGGTTTGGTTTTCAGAGTTAAAGACAGGAACTTTATGCAAGAAGAACCACATTTTATTGCAATCAGTCAAACAATGCATGCATTCACCCATGTTTTGTGGTTCCAAATGCTAAATTTCTGGAAAATGTTTTTTTTAATATAATTAAATTGTTAAATGAATCAAGTATTTTTTTTCTATCCTAAAATCTTGTTCAGAATCGATCAAGAATATAAGGTTGGTATAATGACAGATATTAACAGATTAAAAAATGTAAACAGAAGATGTGCTCACAGATCCTTTATTCATACAATGACCGTGGTCAACGATTCACACATGTCTTCTCGAGCTCTCCAATCTACTAGTAACAATAACAATATGGCTGCTCGCTCACCAGAACTTAAAACAGCGCCCCCTACCGGAATTTGATAAGAACTCTCTAAGGGGAACGACTCAAAATACTTAACAAAGAAGATTGAAAAGGCTAACTAATAGCCTTAAACTAGACCAATACACATTTGGAAAGAATACAATCATAGGCAAGGATTGTGCTTGTTTAAATGCTTATGAACATCTACAGACATATGAACATTACAGTATGTGCATGTTATAAAGATATAAGATAGTTATTTGGTTTATATATTTTTTGTGTTATATTGATATAAAAAGTTATTTTGCTTATATATGCATATTATATTGAGATAAACTAGTTATTCTGTTTACTTAAGAGCAGTACTTTTTATATAAACAAACCATTGTTTATATGAAAAGTATTGCTCATAAGTATTTGAACAAGCACAAACTATGTTTCTTGCCTATAATTGCATCCTTTCCAAAATGTGTATTGGTCTAGTTTAAGTATAATACAATTGCAAAATTAAATACTGCTGTCATGTTTTGATGTCATAGATAAACTAATAACTAGCGTTTCCAAGGGAAATTATGACTCACAGCACCTATATATGCTGTGTCGGGGGTGATCAATTATAAAGTTGGGCTGTGATCACTAAAAAATGTCTGAATTTAAAAAAAAAACAAGCGGGCACAAACTAGTGACCAATTTAGCATAAGCTTACATTGTAAATTTAACCCCCCACTAAAACCCTATTTTGGAGGGGAATTTTCAAAAAACAAAAAAAGCATTTTCCCTACTCATTGAGGGGGAGTGTGTGTACAAAATTTCAAGTTTCTACTATGAACAGTTAGGGCTGGGCAAAGTCCAGATGGATAGATAGATAAAATTGAAACACTCCCCCTCTAAAAACCTATTTAGGGGGAGAATTTTCAAAAAAAAAAAAAAAACATTTTCCCTACTCATTGATGGGGGTGTGTGTACAAAATTTCAAGTTTCCACTATGAAAAGTGAAGTCCGGATATATAGATACATCATCATCATCATCAGCAGCAGCAGCCATTATAAGTCCACTGCTGGACAAAGGCCTTTCCCATCTCCTTCCCTGATGACCTAGATTGTGCTAACCTCTGCCACGTCTTACCGGCAAACTTTTCTCGTGCCTTCATCTTGTGTCTGGTCTTTTCCTACTGCGTTTACGGTCCCATGGGCACCAACCGGTTAGTCTTTCCCCCCATATATTGTCATTTATTGTCATTTATTTTTGCTAGGTGACCAGCCCATCTCCATTTTTGCTGCTTAATTATTTGTATAATATCCTTCACTCTGGTCTTCTCTCTGATCCATGTTGATCTTTTTCTATCTCTTAGAGTTATCCCTAGTATTGCTCTTTCCATGGATCTATGGTGCTATTCTAAGTTGGTTTCGCATCCGTATGTTATTGGTGGTATTATGCAACAGTTGTATACTTTACGCTTTAAGCACATTGGCAAGGTACTCTTCAAAATGTCTCTGTTCATACCAAATGCTTTCCAAACTATCGTTATGTATTGCTTTATTTCGCAGTAGTGGTCTTTCTCTAACTTTATTACCCGTCCTAGGTAGATGTATTCATCAACCTCTTCTAAAGTCTCTCCTATCTTTACGGTCTTTTTGGGGACTTTATCATTGAACATTACTTTCGTCTTTGTCCTGTTCATCTTTAAGCCTATTCTTTTTACTTTCCCTATTTAGATCAGTTAACATGTTTTGTAATTCTTCGAATGCTTCCGATGTCATGGAAATGTCATCGGCGAATCGTAAGTACATAAGATACATATAAATGTTTGAACACATGAATAACCTAAACCTTTGGTAGTGGTGATTAACAAAGTGTAGTAAATAATAAGTAAAATCTTACCTGCCAAGTCAGACTCCAACAGAATAATACAAGAGGGTGAATTCTTCCATCGAGTCAGTAATTCAATGATACAGTGAGTTGCAGCAATTTGTAAAGTTTCATTCTTGCTCTGCAGAAGTTTTTTGAAGGAAGAAAACAAAGTCTTTCCCTTGATTTTCATTTGGAAAAGCAGTTGCATGAAAACCTTGTTTTGCATCAGTTTTTGAACAAGTTCTGAAAAAATAAAAATTTAAAATAAAGATGCAATTTTATTTTTAAAATTGTCATAGCATTAATTTTCATCTTACTTTCTTTCGGACAAAAAGTAACTAGAACGGACTCAGAGAGTGCATACCTCTGCCAACACTATTTTCCGGGGAAGTAATTGTGCATAGATCCGCTCCAAAATTGAATGACTTCTTCCATAGTCCATTGCCCACCCTCAACAAAATTTCATAGAAATTCATTGAAAAACTTTTGAAGATATTGTGTGGACAGACATGAAATCTATTATCTGGTGTGGACATAACTACGATGTAGGGGAAGTAATTGTGCAGGGATCTGCCTCAAAATTTAATCATTTCTGTTATAGCCTATTCTCCACCTGTCGACAAATTTAATTGAAATTCATTGAGAACTTTTGGAGATATTGTGTGGACAGATACGAGCGTATACAAAACCACTTCTTCCTTACCCCATTGTCCACACTTCCACAAAATTTCATTGAAATCCATTGAATACTTTCAAAGATATCATGTGGACGGAAAGACGCGACTGTATACATATACCTCTCCAACTTTGTTGGCAGAGGTAATTACCGTTACATATATAATAGCCATCATAGTATCGTAAGTAAAACCCACCCTTTTGATTTGTAATGTGAGCAGTTTACATATGACTTTGTAGCCCAATCACAAATTTATATACTTTGAAATAAGCATAACTCTTAAGTCAATGCTTAATTATATCCCATGTAGATAGAGTATATAACCCATGTAGGTAGAGCATATAACACAACATTGTTTTTATTGTGGGCTCACCAAAAGTGCTTGTGGTATTTTGGTGGAACCATCAGAGTATGTCCCAACACTCCCTTTGTGGAGCAAGAGAATTTGAGAGACAAATCTTGGGTGATAAGGAAAGTTACTTTTGTGACACTCATCCAAGAATGAAAATTACAATGCTTAAAGTCTATCCTCATCAGGACCTGAACCACTGTACTTGACAAATGCTCAAAGACCAATTTATAGCGCCATTTATTAATAAACCTTCTCTGAAGTGCTTTACCGATCATTTCCAGTAATCATTTTGAGTAAAAGACATGTACTTTTTTAACTGCATGTGTATTTATGTATCCCAGAAGGTGTTTTAAAGGACTCAAGGGCAACAAGATTGGCAACAATCTATTCAAGAATAAAAATTTGAAAAAGTTTTCCAGCAAATTTTTAAAAGCTGCTATGTATTTTATAAAAAGATTTAAAATATCTTAAATAAAAAGATACAATGGACATCCTATGTTTCATGTCAATGCTTATAGCTTTAAAGTTTAGTCTCTGAGATGCAGACCCAGCCACAAGCCACACAAATAAGTTTCCAGTGATTATATTTTTAGAGACAAAAATACCTCATGTCATTAATGAGCTCTACCCTTTAGCTGTAATTACTGTATTGAGATTACACAGACTTAAATATATGTGCATATTGTTGGTGAATTCGATCCTCACTTGGGGTTCCACTATTGTGGCCTTGTCAGTGGCATAGCAAGAGTTCTCAGCGCCCGAGGGCTGACTACATTCAGGGGCAAAGAGAGTGCCCAGGGGAGGGTATAATCATTAGTTAACAGGCATTATAGGCCAGAGGAGATTTTGTGCCACTTCACACCTGCATCCTGAGGCAGCTGCCTTCTCTTGCCACTGGGCCTTGTACTAGACTAGGGTAAGCTTAGTAAATATCGGCTTGAATAATCATTAAAAATATCATCATTATGATCCTATGACTAACTTTAATGTCCCAGTCTTTTTAAGTTTAAGCTAAGTAATGGTTTTTATACCAAAACTTTGTAGGTATTGTAATAGTTTGCCATTGTATTTAATAAAGTTTATTTTTGCAATATTTGATCTGGACTCTGGCACTTGAGGGCACAACCTTGAGTTTTCTTTACAGAGGAGTTTTCTAATATGTCTTTCCAAGGCATAAGCATGAAACAACTTTAATGGGTGAATAAACACCCCCTCATCGAGGTCAGTGATCACAAGATTGAACTGAGTGTCTATAGCTCCCTTTAATTTTTTGGTTGTCAGTGTACACACAAATCTTATTGTAAGGTTGGTATAATGACATATTAAAATGTTTTGTGGTTCCAAATGTTAAATTTCTGGAAAATGTTTTTTCAATATAATTAAATTGTTAAATGAATCAAGTATTTTTTTTCTATCCTAAAATCTTGTTCAGAATCGATCAAGAATGTAAGGTTGGTATAATGACAGATATTAACAGATTTAAAAATGCAAACAGAAGATGTACTCACAGATCCTTTATTCATACAATGACCGCGGTCAACGATTTACACATGTCTCCTCGAGCTCCTAATCACAATAACAAAATGGCTGCTCGTTCACCAGAACGTAAACCAGCACCCCCTACCGGAAGTTGATAAGTACTCTCCTGCCTAAGGGGAATAACTCAAAATACTTAACACTTATGTTTTCCAATTTCCTGTGATAAAAGTATATGCGCACTGAATGCTTGTACAAATGTAAACTTAAAATTGTTTCAAGATAATTTTGGCACAGCCTCTCATGGTTAATAAAACAGTATATCCAACAAAAAGTGATGGTGATGATTGCATTAGTTGAGATTTTATTCTATTCTTTGAACTACTTTCTGTTCAGTTTGTTGTTCCATTAAATAAAACATTGAGTATTTATTATTTTTATAAATATATATATATATCAATTTTGCAAAAGATTTTACCAACAAATTCTGGATAACAGCACAGGTAATTTCTCTCCTAATGGGTTCCCTACTCTAGAAACCTTACTTATAACATACAGATAATCAGTGCAAGTCAACCAGTTATCACTAATCATATTTGAATTGGGTCAATTTAGAGTTGGGGTAATGTCTTTAATCAGTGAGGAAGCGAAGCAGCTTGATTCAAAGAAGAGAATATAACTGAAATCCACAGGGTGTAGGTGACTCGACTAATTGGGATGTGATTGGCTCACAGTTTGATTATTTGATCTAATAGATAGGGTATGATATGGGTTAGTTTGTGGTGCACACAACTTCAGTCCAGTCAAAATGCACACACACTGCATTTCGCTACAAACTGTGCAGTGAATAACTTATCATGGCGTCGTTTTGTAAACTTATCAAATTAGTTTTTATAGTTTTTTATAGGATTTACTTGGCTTTGGTAATAGATATATAATTATAAAAATCTGAGAAGTGTAAGGATTGCAACAATACTGAGCTTGGTAAGTTGGGTAACAAATAAAGCTAGCATTCCAAGGGAAATTATGAATCACTGCCACCTATATATGCTGTGTTGGTGGTGATCAATTAAAAAGTTGGGCTGTGATCACTAAAAAATTTCTGAATTTTTTAAAAAAAATCAAGCAGGCAAAAATTAGTGACCAATTTAGCATAGGCTTATATTGAAAATTGAACCCCCACTAAAACCCTATTTTTTAGGGGAATTTGAAAAAAAACAACAAACATTTTCCCTACTCATTGAGGGGAGTGTGTGTACAAAATATCAAGTAGCTACTATGAACGGTTAGGGCTGGGCAAAGTCCGGATAGATATATATATATAAATGTGTGAACACATGAATAACCTAAACCTTTGGTAGCAGTGATTAATTAGAATTAAGTTTTAAACTCTTGAAATTATCTGCATTAGTCAAAGCAAATCTTTGGGAGCAATTTTACAAAATAGTGATTAATATATATGATGTTGTACCAGATATCTAATATACAAAGAAGCATTTGGTTAGAGAAATACAAAAGATGTGAGTTAATTCTAAGACATCAATGTTCAGAAAAACAATAGAATTTTAAGCTAAGGAGTTACATGATTGTACTATGACATAAATGTATTTGATGTACTTGAATGTACAGACAGTCCATTACTTTTGCACCAGTTGTATTCCTGAAAAACTGTAAAAAGTTGAACTTCAGAATCTTGAATCACATATTAATTAGGGGTTCCGTTCACTGAGAGCTAAAATAAACACACACACACACATTCTCATTAACACACATGCATGCACACATTTGTGATGCACACAACTTCAGTGCAGTCAAAATGCACGTGCACTGCATTTCACTACACACTGTGCAGTAAATAACATAAATGAGTGGGAAAAAAGTCCTGGAAAGACACAAAAGCAACACCTTAAACAAACCCATAAAAACCTAGAAAATATTATTTAAAGTATGTATTTAAGTATGTATTTAATTTAATAAAAGTGATTTAATAATTCTCGTAGAATTAGTCTTATAAAATACCTGATGATAATTGTGTCATTAAGCCAGCTTCAATTTAGTTGAGGTGGGATTAAACTAATAAGAAAATCGGTAGTTAAATTTGGTATGGCTGATATCAGAATTAAGATTATTTTTCAAAATATAAATATGACCGTCTTTTCACTTAGGCTGTTCCATGCTTTTGCTACTCTTGCTGAGAAGAAATTTTTTCTAACACCAGTGGAGGTCTGAATTTGTAGTTTATGGCTGTGTTAAATTGTTATAAATGCTAATGTGCTTGAGAAGACATACAATTAGGTTGTTTTTCTAATAAGAAAATCAGTAGTTAAATTTGGTATGGCTGATATCAGAATTAAGATTATTTTTAAAATATAGATATAACCGTCTTTTCACTTAGGCTGTTCCATGCTTTTGCTTCTCACTGAGAAGAAATCTTTTCTAACACCACTGGAGGTCTGAATTTGTAGTTTATGGCTGTGTTAAATTGTTATAAATGCTAATGTGCTTGAGAAGACATACAATTAGGTTGTTTTGAATTCAGGTGGTAATAATAACTGTTGCAGAGGATCCGGAAGTGAAATATTCAGTAAAATGGAATTTAGTTTAAATTCTAATTTATATATTTAGGAATAGTTTATAATAAAGTTAATGTTATCCATATGAAACTGAAACTAAGGAAAAAGAAGAAAAATCAATAAAAATTCAGATGCTGTGAAAGTGTAAATAATTTACAGCAAGATTACTTTGCCATATTTTACACTGATACCAAACTAGGATGAGCTTAAAGTTGTGTTGTCTGTCTGTTAAAAGAATGATACACATTAAGATTCTCGGCTTCATTCTTATCAACACCAGATGTTTGAATCAAAATATGAGTGAGAGAGAAATTAACTACAAGAGCATATAAAAGAGGAATAGTAATTGCAAAAACAGGAATAGATTTGGTTAGTCACTCAATAGAAGCTGTCAGGTGACTGTCTTTTGGCAGTATGCCGTGTTGGGGGTGATCAATTAAAAAATTGGAAAAAGGGGTGATCAATGAATAAGTTACTTCTGTCACTGTTTGTTGGATCACTAGAATGTCTGAATTTTCAAAAAATATGCGTGAAGCCGGACACAAACTAAGGAACCAATTTAGCATAAACTTACATTGTAAATTGAACCACCAACTAAAAACCTATTTAAGGGGTAATTTTGAAAAAAAAAGAAAAAATGTTTTTCTAGACATAATGAGTAAATGTTGAAATTTTCAGCCATCTAGTTCCATTGGTACAGGTTCGGTTAGTCACTCAATAGAAGCTGTCACATGACCAACGTCTTTTGGCAGTATGTTGGGGGTAATCAACTAAAAAATTGGAAAAAGGGCTGATTAATGAATAATTTACTTCTCTCAGCGTTCGTTGGATCACTAAAACATCCGAATTTTCAAAAAACAAGCGTGAATGCATCCAGACACAAACTAAGGGACCAATTTAGCATGAACTTGCATTATAAATTGAACACCCCCAACTAAAAACCTATTTTTCTAGACATAAGGAGTAAATGTTGAAATTTTCAACCATCTAGCTCCATTGGTGGGGCCTGTACACTCAATAGCCAGATAGACCCACTTAAAAGCTGAAGAAGCCTATATTGACAGTTTTGGTTGACAGTTTCTAATATGTGCAAGAGATCTGACTTCTCTCACCGATCAATAAAACGTCCAAATTTTCAACAAAATAACGCGAATGCAGCCGGACACAAACTAAGGCAATAATTTAGCATAAACTTACATTGTAAATTGAACTCCCAACTAAAAACCTATCTAGGGGGAATTTTGAAAAAACTTTTTTCTAGACATAAGGAGTAAATGTTGAAATTTTCAGCCATCTAGCTCCATTGGTGTGGCCTGTACGCGCAATACCCAGACAGACCCAATTAAAAACTGAAAAGGCCTATATTGACAATTTTGGTTGACGGTCTCTAATATGTGCAAGAGATCTGACTTCTCTCACCGTTTGTTGATCATTACAACATCCGAATTTTCAAAAAACAAGCTTGAACGCAACCAGCAGAAAATAAGTGACCTATTTAGCATAAACTTACATTGTAAATTGAACCCCCAACTAAAACCCTATTTAGGGGGGAATTTGGGAAAAAAACAACAAAAAAAACGTTTTTCTAGTACTTTTTTTTTAATAAAGAGTAAATGTTTAAATCTTCATCCATCTAGCTCCATTGGTTTGGCCTGTACGTGCAATAGACAGCCAGACCCAATTAAAAACTGAAAAAGCCTATATTGACAGTTTTGGTTAATAGTTTCTAATATGTGAGATCTGATGAAAAAAAATGAGAAAAGCAGGAAACGATTTCATATAACTGGAAAGATAATTATGCCTGGAAAAGGGATGTGAAAAAAAGAGTAACGAATACAAATTTTGGTTTTAAATATAAATAAAAACAACAGAATTAAGTAGGTATGTAGGTATGTATCAGGATGTTGTTAATATACAAAAACAAATATGTGAAAAAGTCAGGAAAATAGACAGTTCATTTGTATTATTAATTCTTTGCATTCAAATCTCTTCAGGTCACCTTTTCCTTGTCTATATTTTTAGTTGTTAACATAGTTGTCTACACAAGAGTGTGCTTGGTCCAGTGATTCACAGTCAAAATAATATATGCAACATTTTAAGACTGAAATAAGTGAAGAGTTCCTGGTTACATCATCAAGCTTACTCATCTTTGTTTTCATCCGTCTATTTAAAATTTTAAATAAAAAGCTTTATGTATAATGGTCTGGTTAGTCACTCAATAAAAACCTTCATGTGACTAACATCTTTTGGCAGCATGCCGTGTTGGGGGTGATAAATAAAAGAAATTAGAAAAAGGGGTGATCTATGAATAAGTTACTTCTCTAGCCTTTTGCTGCATCACTAAAAAGTCTGAATTTTCAAAAAAACAAGCATGAATGCAGCTGGACAAAAAAAAAAAAGGATTAATTTAGCATAAACTTACATTGTAAATTGAACCCCCCCCTCCAAAAACTTATTTTGGGGAGGAATTTTTTTTAAAAAACCAAAAAACTTTTCTAGACATAAGGAGTAAATATTTAAATTTTCAACCTCCATTGGTGCAGCCTGTACACATGATGCATACATAGCCAGCCAGAATCACTTAAAAACTGAAGAAACCTACGTTGGCAGGTTTAGTTGACAGTTTATAATACCAGAAGTCTCAATTTTGTTGAATTATACACTGATTGAACACAAGTTAAAGAAATAAATTTTTGCTTCTGATTTAGATGATATATAAGCTTTTGAGACCTATTAGTGTTTAGATTTACCACTACTTGGTGTGTTAGTGTTTATATGAAACTGTACAAGCCACCATGAAATCTCTTGATATAATTGACACACTTTGATTTAGAGTCTACAATTTACTGGATAAATTTTCTTTTATATAATTTTTTATCAATTCAACTCATATTTTGGATATTTTTATTGTAAATCTTTTAGAAAAAGTCCAGAGACATGCAACTAAGTTAGTACCAGAATTAAAAAGTATGAGTTATGAGGATAGGCTAAAAGTATTAGGATTAAAATTGTTAGAAAATAGGAGAGATCGGGGAGACTTAATAGAAATGTTCAAGATTATGCATGGTTTAGAAGTAGTAAACCCTGATGTATTTTTTACTAGAAGGGGGTACAGGGGACTGAGAGTCCACACATATATGGTAGAAGCAAATAGAAGTAGATTGAATATCAGAAAATTCTTTTTTAGCAATAGAGTGGTGGGACTATGGAATATATTACCAGAATATGTAGTGCTATCAAGAGATGTAAATGATTTTAAGAAGAATTATGAAGTTTATTACACCACCTCAAAGGTTTAAGGCCCTAGATATTGTGTAAATATGATTGTTATGATGTGTGCTTGTATATACAAATTGTATACTTTGTTTTCACACCAAAATAAAATGTTCTAAATGTTATATCAAGCTGAATGATTTTATGCAATTTTCTCTCAATTAGTGTAAAGACCCCATAACTTATGAATATTAGGATCAAGAACTCAACTTTAGTTCTTTGAATTAAGAATCAACAGGATCTATTGTTTCTTCATTCTCAACCAAATCTCTCTTTGCAGCCATAGCTACAGGACCGGAATATACTATAGGGATGAGTAGCTAACAAGGCCTGGACCATAGCCGGATTAGCCTATACACAAACTATGCTACGGCGTGGGCCCAAAATAAATAGCAATTTAGAAATGTATCACTACTACTACAGGAAAAATGAATTAATAAAACTGTCAAAATAAGAACATCCCTGATGTGAAGCCTGAGCACTCACTATAATTGTTAAGATATTGTTAATAATATCTTAAAACTTCATGGTTCAAGATGGGGGCCCCATATTGCTAATAGCCTAGGGGCCCTGGTATAGGTTAATCAGGCCCTGCTTCTAGTCCAACACACTAATCAATAATTTTTAGTTGTTGACTGGGTGTTCCGAAAAATATGCACAATGGAAATTTTGAATAACTTTTTATTGCATTGAGATTTTGAACTGAAATTTTAACTGTATAAACTATGGATGTGCTAAAACTTTTCCACACAATGATTTGATAAATGGACTAAAGAGTGTTTATTGAGTTACGGACCGGCTCTGGTTCCTTCCCAGCAGGAAGCAAGCTTTTTCAAATCATTTGTGTGGTCACACAACTGAAGCGTAAGAACTCAAATTTTGTGGAAAAGGTTTAGCGCACATGTAGTTTCTACAGTTAAAATTTCAATGCAATAAAAAGTTAATCAAAATTTTCATTGTGCATATTTTTTAGGAACACACAGTATAATTTAAATTTAGAAGGATAATCTTTGTCCCATTCTTCATTAAATTTCACTTTGCTGAAAGTTGTAGCCATAGCTATAGTTCTCTCTAAGCTGTATGCGCACACACACACATTTTGGAATCAGTGCATAAATAGAATTAATGAATGCACAAAAAATTTCAAATTCTGTAGATAGCTTACTGAGTTTTTTTTTGCACGCACACACTCACATTTTGGAATCAGTGCACAAATAAAATTAATGCATGCACAAAAAATTTCAAATTCTGTAGATAGCTTACTGAGTTTTTTTTTGCGCGCACACACTCACATTTTGGAATCAGTCCACAAATAAAATTAATGCATGCACAAAAAATTTCAAATTCTGTAGATAGCTTACTGAGTTTTTATTGAAAAAATATTGATTCCCTACGTCAAATTCAAAAGTGCGCACATACTTGTCACAGGAAAGAAATGTGTACAACATAAGATTTTTGCGGCCACTGACTACAAAAACCATCGGCCATAGATAATTTTATCTGGGCATTGCCAATTAAAAAGAAACAAAAATATACTAACTGATTAAACATTAATACTAACCAATGGCAGTTGTCAACAAGGTTATGTGGTCAGATGAAGAGATTATCAAGATAACAGCTCGAGTTAGTTGCTGTTGAAGTTTAGGCATTAGCAGATAATCCACATCTGACTCTTCTATTAGCAGAAGAAAGGCATACACAACAGCCAACTGGACTTCTTCACTGGGATGATCCAAGAATTTTCCCAGATTGGAAATAACACCACCTGTACAGGAAAGATGAAAGCACTTATACCAAAAGCAACAATCTGGTCAGTAAATATGAAAAGAAAATTTTACCATTTCTCTGTTTGATAATAACCGAGGATTTTTTCCAAGACAATTTTTCCTCTGCAATGATTAATTAAGTAATAATAATAAATAATAATAAAATA
>VCCN01003315.1:3095523-3107365 GCA_006491835.1 Architeuthis dux
GCCTTTTTTTTACCCAGTAAGGCAATCCAAGCCGGGTCCAAAGCCCGGTTGGTTGGGTGTCGAACAAGCATCGCAGCCCCGTAAAAACCTACAATTGCTACAGAAACAATGAATAAAAATCTCCAATAAACAAACCGTTGCCCAATATGCCTTGTCGCATGGGAGGACTGATTATTATTATTAAAGTAGTCCCTCTTTATAACGCTGGTGTTCGGTTCTAAGAAAGAAACCACGTCATAACTGAACCACGGGATGATCAAACGCTAATTATGAGAATCAAAACAAGTACAACGAAGCGAGCGAAGGTGTTGTTTTCATCACAAAATCAAAGAAACTATGTGTAGAACACCATGTAATTATATGTTGATTGATTGCAAATTGTCTTGTATCGCGTACATTTATTATAACAAACCGTTATGTAGAAGGATGCTTGTATTATTATTACTTAATGCAGACTGTGTGACTGCAAGTCTACAAAAGTTAGAAGTTTCTGTCTGGTGGTTATTGCTGTAGGCTGAGTGACAATAAGTCTCCTCAGGTCTACTCTCATCGTCCTAATACTTCACAGTAGCGCCCTGGTTTGTACCGTACCAACCTTCAGGGGTGTTTTTGTTGCGTGTGTTTTGTTGTTTCTTGCTGACGACTGGTGATTGCAGGGCTTATAAACTCTTTTTTTACTGTCTTTGGCACAGTTCACAGTGTGCCTACTATTACTGGTACTACCCTGACCTTCATGTTCCACACCTGTTTCAGCTCCCGGACCAGGTCCTGGTATTTTCCTAGCTTTTCACTTTCCTTCTCAGGATACCTCCACCCTACTCACACAGCTTATGGTGTACTCAATTGGTTGCCGAGTGCACTGGGAAATTTGTCCACTCTTCGCTCATACCGGGAATCGAACCCAGAACCTTCTGCGTGTGAAGTAACCATTACACCATCCGAGCAGACTTATTATTATTTTTTTTTTTTCTTTAATGTTTTTTTTTTGCAACCTGTAGAGCCGGGTCCAAGGTGTAGTCCTGGGGCGCTATAGGGGAGTCTTCATCTAGTCGACAGCACTTTCCAAGTAGGGCGATCTTTTGGACTACATGAATGTTGATGTTACCTGGGATATGGTTGGTGAACTTTTCTGTTCCCTTCTTCACGAGTCCTAGAGCTCCGATGACCACCGGTGTTATGGTGGTTTTCATGCCCCACATCCTGTTGATCTCCATTTCGAGGTCCTTGTACTTGGACATTTTCTCGGTCACCTTCACAGAAGTGTTTCTGTCAGATGGTATTGCCATGTCGATGAGCATGCACCTCTTTTCTTTTCTATCCTTGATAACGATGTCAGGTCTATTTGCTCTTATTTCTCTGTCAGTTTGGACGGGCATGTCCCAGAGGATGGTGACTTCATCGTTCTCAGTGAGTGTTAGGTTGGTGCTCATACCATCTTTATTTATTTATCTTTGTCAGATGTGGGTCATACACGCGAACAAAAATAGTGAATGAATTTGAACAGACGGTTTGCATCTCCTTACTGGACACATTTTCTCCGTATTTTAATTCATTTTATTTATCTATTTATGTATTTTTCAATTAAAAACGAGATTAAATTTACAGGGTCTGACATTGTTTAAATGGGTCCGGCTTTCAAACAATGCATCTACTTATACAACGCCGGTATCGCATGGTTTATAGGTCGGGCAAGTGAGAAGACTTGCTTAAAACCCATAAGAACACAGACCCATTTCTACTTGAAGGAACATTATGCGGGATTCTGGGTAGGCAAATTGACATACAGTCACGCGACTGCACCAATATGTTCAGTAGATGCCACATAGTATACTTCATGAGTTAAAATCAAGGATAAAATATAATATTATATAAGAGACTGTGCAGATCAATTAAATTGTATGTGACACTGGTGTCACAGTGGGTTCTTATGGGTTTTAAGGTATAAATATCTGCGCATTGACTCAAGCTCACACCAAGACCTGACCTCTAATGACGTAGCGGAGGGAGGTTGTAAAGAGGTTTTAAATCGGAGGGGGCCCCTAAAGCTCTATGAATAGTAGTTCGCCTATTGCATTTCTACTAACGTTATACAATCACAAATCTCACTAAATGTTAGAGGGAGCCCTTCAAGGGGCCAAGATTCCCCGGGCCCCCAAATCTCCAGCTACGCCCCTGCTGGCCTCTTCAGTAAACTTTACAACACGAAGGCTATATAAACTGATCTTTTGAGCAATTATAAGAATTAAAACCGGAAAAAAAGATGCAGGAAATTATTCTAATATCAAGGCAGACACAAACCTTCATTTGTACACCTTCGACCAGGATATACAAAAGACCATTGATGTTGTCTCGAGTTGAAGAGACAGGCTGGCTGCTACCACTGAGCCTGGAATACGGACAAGCGTTGTTGGTCACGTGTGTATATCAAGTTAAACGCAAAATTGTTTGTTCTACACACCTCGTCGCGATCGCGGATTTTTTTCAGTAATAGATAAAAAAAAAATCTGGCCGTTATCAAAGGTATCTGGAGAAAACGGTGCGGTCTTCCTGCTTCGAGATTCTGTTTTGATTCTGTTTTGAATGGGCGGGTAGGCTTTATCGGAAAGGTAGGGGAAAAGGAGAAGAGGTAGTTTGCGGTCAAAACTTCTGATGAGTGTGTTCGGTCTTTTTGTCTTGTGTTTATATAAATTATATAAAGAGAAAAGAATGATTGGATTAAGGGGAAATAATATTGAATTTATACTGACACCTGGTCGGATTTGCTTTTTTCGTACGAATAAACTATAAAACCGAACATTCACACTACAAAATTGTCTGTTTGAATTTACACTGACATTTGGTCGGATGAATATGCTATAAACCGAATATTTACGCTACAAACTTCATGTGTGAACAAGAAAATCCCAGTTATGGGTAAAATAGTAGGACAGACTGAGCTCCTTGGCCTGGTAAGGAAGGCATTTATAACGCTACTAGCTCAAAGTAAAGTGATATGAGGTGGTGTCCGTTTTTTTACTCTTACTAAATATTCAACCCGGCGTAGACGGGTACTTCAGCTAGTATAATAATAATGGCGATGTTTGAAATATTGCAAGAATAACCAAAATGTGACTCAGAGACACAAAATGAACAAATGTGGTTGGCAAAATGGCGTCGATCGACTTGTTCGGCGCAGGATTGCCACAAACCTTCAATTTGTATAAATGCGCAATAACTTCAAAGCACAACAAAGCGGAGCGCAATAAAACGAGATATGTTGTATATATATTGGGTTTAAGTATGCAAAATATGAAAGTTGTATGATTTCGGGGCTGAAATAAATTTAATAAGGTGAAGTATTGTGAAGTGGATAGAAGAGTTAAATGAAAAGTGATACTGCGTATTAATTTTGAAAAAATAAAGGAAAGGTATGTACTATAATACCCCTTAGGAGTGGGTGGAAGAATGGAAGAATAGATAGATAGATAGATAGATAGATAGATAGATAGATAGATAGATAAAATTGTCACGGGTGTAGAAAATGTTATTTAAGTGCGTAGAAATAAAAATTCGGTCTTACTACGCCATCTCTGTATGAGTGATAGGCCGACATTTGGAATTTCAAGATAATGGCTATTGTAATGATAAATGGTGAAATATGAATGTACAATTGGTAAACAATAATAAATATAATGTGTAAAGCCTAACGTAAACAATGATAAATAGGAATGTGTAAAGACTAAAGTAAACAAAAATCCATGGCACGATGCAATATTGGCCACGTCCCACATAATACGAATAATGTCATGCGTTTGTGATTGAAAAATATAAGTATTAGTTAAATAATTTGGGTGAAGTTTGTATCAGGCACCCTGAAAATTGTCAGATTAAAAAGGGACACATTTTGCTTCGACACCGGTGACGTCACTGAAACGTCAGCAGTGTTACCAAGATAAACAAAGTCGCTAAAATGTTCGAAGTTACTTGCATTCGATAACAAATAGAAAAAGAAGGTTGTTTTTAAACTAACAAATTTTCGAAGTTACTTTCTATAAGAAGTATTTTTTGTGCTTTCAATCCAATTATTCTTCGTATTCTGGCAATGCTGCTAACATCATATTGTCGATAAACTGTTATTGTCTGTTGGGACGATGATGCTGACAATGGTGCTAACGTCATATTGTCGATAAACTGTGATTGTCTGTTGGGACGATGATGCTGGCAATGGTGCTAACGTCATATTGTCGATAAACTGTGATTTTCCGTTGTAATGATGGTGTTAGCAATAGCGCTAACGTTGTAATGTCGACGAACTGTGATCATGCTTGCAATTGCGCTAACGTTGTACTGTCGACGAACTTTGATTGTCCGTTATGATTTATGATACTAGCAATGGTGCAAAGATCGTAATGTCGACGAATTGTGATAGTCTGTTGTGATGATGATGCTCGCAATTGCGCTATCGTCGTAATGTCGACAAACTTTCATTGTCCGTTGGTGTGATAATGCTGACAATGACGCTATCGTCAAAACGTTAACGAGCTTATTGTCTGTTGTGATGATTATGCTGGCAATAGCACTATCATCATGATGACGACGAATTGTGATATCTCGTTGTGAAGATTGTCTGTTGTGATGATTATGCTGACAATAGCACTATCATCATGATGACGACGAATTGTGATATCTTGTTGTGATGATTGTCTGTTGTGATGATTATGCTGGCAATAGCACTATCATCATGATGACGACGAATTGTGATATCTCGTTGTGATGATTGTCTGTTGTGATGATTATGCTGACAATAGCACTATCATCATGACGACGACGAATTGTGATATCTCGTTGTGATGATGACGTTGGTAATGGCACTAACGTCTTAATGTTGAGGAACTGTGATTGTCCGTTTTGACGACGCCCGCAATGGCTCTAATGCTGTAATGTGTAATTATTAGCTGTGATGTTGACGTTGGCAATTGTGCTACCGACGAACTTGTCCGTTGTGATGGTTGTGATTGTGATGTGATTCTTGGTAACGGCGGTGATAACAATGACAATTGCGGTTGTCTTGTCTGCGTGATATTTAAGATGGCAAAATGACACGATAGAATTAATGAATAGAGGTAATCAGATTACGATTCATGAACTATTAATTGGTGATAAAAATATGATGATACTGAAATTGATTAATTGACAACGATGAGTAGCATTCCAAGGGCGGTGTTAACTAAATAGTCCAAATCTTTAAAAATAAGTGGGAATTCTGCTGGACACAAACTAAGGGATCAATTTGGCATAAACTTACATTGTAAATTGAACCCCACACTAAAAACCTATTGGGTGGGGGGGGGTGTCAAAAACCAAAACATGCATTTTCTCAACTTCTTAAGGGGGGTGCAGAATTTCAAGTTTCTACTATGAACGGTTAGGGCTGGGCGAAGTCCGGATACATAGGTAGATACATACAGTATCGCCCATAAATAAGTACACCCCTACCACTATTTTATAGAAAGTTAATTTTCATCTAAACCAAACATAGCAGGATTTTATTATTTCTAGTGGAACATTACACCACCAAAATGGATATTATCAGGTATTATTTGTGACCAAACTCTACAGCATTGACAATCTGTTGCCAAAAATATGAATATGTTGCCGTCCAAAGATGAGTATACCACTACGAAAAAATATGTTTGGCAACAGAGTTTCAATGGTGTAGATTTTGGTCATACATAATACCTGATAATATCCGTTTTGATTGTGTGATGTTCCACTAGAAATAATAAAATCCTGCTATGTTTGGTTTAGAAGACAATTAACTTTCTATTAAAAAGTGGCAGGGGTGTACTTATTTATGGGCGATGCTGTAGATAGATATACATGTCAGAACACATGAATAACCTAAACCCAGCAATAGAATTTAAACCAGTGTTTTGGGTAGCAGTGATTAACAAACCTATGACAATGATGATGTTGATGAAATGAATGTGGTTGTCCATTGTGGTTATGATGATTCTAGCAATGCAGCTGAGAAAGGCAATAATTAATACTATAAATATTAATGACAACAAAGATAATTATTAAGTAATTGTGTCCTTTGTGGTTGTGGTGATGAATGAAAATGTCACTTCTTTTTAATTGTAGAGCCTATTAGTCATTTTCCCCTTTCGTTTACAGGTATACCTTGATTAGTGCGGCTAATTCGTTCCCAAATTGTACGATCTGTTAAAAACCGCACTGATCAAGATCTTATTATAAATTTTTTCAGCTTATACTTAGTTACATTAATTTGTACAGCAATACCGTAACCGTACTACATCAAAACCGCACTAATCAAAACCGCACTAATCAAAACCGAACTATTCAAGGTATTGCTGTATTTATGTTTTATGGTTGTTGTTGTTGTTGTTGTTGTTATTGTTGTTGTTGTTGTTGTTGTGAGGTACGGGTGGCCTAACGCTTAATGGAATCAACGAACCGATGTCCTTGGGAAAGGCATGAATCTACTAACCCGCACTAATCAAAACCGCACTATTCAAGGTATTGCTGTATTTATGTTTTATGGTTGTTGTTGTTGTTGTTGTTAGGAGGTACGGGTGGCCTACGCTTAATGGAATCAACGAACCGATGTCCTTGGGAAAGGCATGACTCTACTAACCCGCACTAATCAAAACCGCACTATTCAAGTTATTGCTGTATTTTGTTTGCACTCACTTCGTACCAATATCCTTGGGAAAGTCATGAATCTACTAACCCGCATTAATAAAAACCGCACTGTATTTATGTTTGTATGGTTGTTGTTGTTAGGAGGTACGGGTGGTATAACGCTTAACGGAATCGACGAACCAATGTCCTTGGGAAAGGCATGCATCTACTAACTCGCACTAATCAAAACCGCACTATTCAAGGTATTGCTGTATTTTGTTTGCACTCACTTCTTACCAATGTCCTTGGGAAAGTCATGAATCTACTAACCGTTCGATTTACACACCACACCACACACCCCAGTATGGGTAAATGGCAGGGAAATCTGGGGCCCCTTTAGCCCCGTAAAAACCAACACAATCGCTACAAACGATGAATAGGGTCTCCGTGGATCGTTCGAAAAATGGAGTCAAGAAATGATTGCCTCGTGTGTCGTGCGACACGGGGAGCAACTTTGTTCTGTTGTTGTCGGAGTGTCGAAAAAGGTAGCGATGATAATTCGTATGGGAGAATGGAGGTGGCGGTGTGTGTGTTGTTGGTGGTGGTTAGGCAGGGCGGAACCGGGCACGTGGCTCTCTTGCTGCCCGAGGAGAGAAGAAGACGGTGAAGAAGAAAAGACGAGGCCGAGAAAGGTAGGGTAAGATGAGCTAGACACATGCCACTCAGAGAGGATACCCCTAGAAAGAAACGGCAGAAGGTCGCATTTTAGTTAATCGTGTATGGTAAGAGGTAAGCAACACCATACGAGTGTAAGAAGAGACCCCCTGATAGATGGCAAAACAGACGGGAGAGGCTGGGTGGAGAGCAAGAAAATACGGGGAGAGCAACTTGGGGAGGGGCGGGATGGAAATTGATGAAGAGAGAGAGAGAAATGGAAAGATGTACTCAAAGATAGAATGAGATAGAAGAAGAGAGAAAGATACAAATAAACATATAGAGGGAGGGGAATGCTACATTCGGAGAGTTTCGGAGATATAGATAGATAGGCAAAGAGAGGCGGATAGAAAGGAGAGGGGCAAAAAGAAAAAAGAGAGGCAAACATACAGAAAGAGAGGATACCCAGATGTGCACTGGGGTGTACGTTTTGCCTAGCGTATGTGTATATCTGAATAGAATGTGTGTGTGTGTGCTAAAATGACTACGTATGCACACACACACACACACACACACACACACACACACACACGCACGCACATACACACATACACACATACACGCCAATAACAAAAAACAACCACTGAGTTTGATTTTAAAACATTTTAACGAAATGGGTGTTTAAAATTAATTTGCATGGAAGATGCGTTCAGACAATTGACGTTTGTTGATCAAAATTAATAAAAAGTTTTGTAAATATTTTGTTTATTATTACATGAATAAAGCAACCGTTTCCAACGTGTACGCACTGACAGCGTGTGCACAAAGGTGTGAAAAGAATACTCAATTCTCACCTGTAAATGTCCAGGTGTGTATACACGTGTTTGTAAACACATAAAATGCTAGTCAGCTGTATGTAAAATACATACATATATACACACTTGTATGTATGTATGTATGTATGTATACAGATATACCTTGAATAATGGGTTTTGGGAACGAATTAACTACACTAATCAAGGTATACCTGTACAGTTCTTATTCATCGTTATTGATACTTACATTTCTATAATAAAAACATTTTGAGTTATATATACACACTGGCGTTCAATCGTCCGAAGAACTATTTGAATATACATACTTGTTTATGTTTGAACAGTCAGGTGTATATATGGTTTTTTTTTTCAGTGTGTGTTTATGTGCTTTTAGATTTGTCAATGTGTGTTTATGTGTGTATATGCGATATTATCAAAATAAACTTCTATGGGTGCCTGTTCGTGTGTGTGGTTGGGTGAGTGCGCGCACGGGTAGGGTTCTGTATATGCGTATGTCTTTAGGAGGCCGCCTAAGCGTGCCTAATAAGTCAACGCCTGAAGGCATAGCCTGGCATATCTCTCTTGAAAACGATCTTGTGTGTGTGTGTGTGCGAGAGAGAGAGAGAGAGAGAGAGAGAGAGAGAGAGAGAGAGAAAGAAAGAAAGAGAGGGGATCACTAGTTTAGATGTGCAAAGATGGAGAAATGCAGGATGCGGGGTCAATAAAGGGTAGATCATCTCTTTTTTTTCTTTTTCTTCTTCTTCTTCTTTTAAGAGGTGTGGGGCAGATGTGGGTGGGGTCGATTGAATCGAACCCGGTCGTCAGAATTGTCTCATTGGGTGGCAATAAAATAATATAACCGGGGGGTGGGGTTGTCAAGTAATGGTGGTGGGTCGGCGTGGGGTTGGTTACCAAGAACTGTTTACGCTCATGTGTGTGAATGCGTGTGTATGAGTGTATAGGTTTATGTGAATCTGTGTGTGTGTGTGTGATGAGGGCCACCAAATCTCACTCGTACCGGTACAGACCGGCGGGTTGACGAAATTGCTACTGCTTTAGCGTTGAACAAGAATAGATATTCAGGAATCCACAGAGAGTACGCGAGAAAACCTGAAACATAGGGGTGGGTGTAGAAGGCAAAAAGAAAAAAACGTTTTTGGGTGAGGTGTGGGTAAGCAACCGATCATTTTGTACATTAGACTACGTGATAGATACCGTAGGCGGGTGAGGGGCTAAGGCGGGGTCTGCAGAAGCCTGAAGAGTCAGGATCGTTTTGGTAAAAAAAATAAGGTAGGAGAAGCAGCCAGCATCGCTAAGGGGTGGGGGAAAGAAACGGTTCGAGTTGCGAATTGCTGCTTTCTGTTACGGGAGAGGGTGTGGGTTTCGGGTAAAGAGCTCGAGATACCTTCTATTTTCTTACGTTTTACCTAGGCTTTCGTAAAGCCCGCAGCGATTGGTCGAAAGTTTTCAGGAGTCGAAAATAGCAGCCAATCAGCGATTGACTAAGTAAAAGTTAGAATTTCTTGCACGGTAGGTAATGAGCATATATATATTCCTCGACGGCAGTGTTTGTCAGTCAGAACAGCTTTTTTGACCGTAAGTATTCCACCTCTTGGACTATTATCATAAGCTTTTACATCTGAACTGTTTCGTAATTCTGCTACTGTTTTCTATACCTACGACTTCTTGCCTTAGTCTTTGGTGTGTGCCTTTACCATTGTTATTTACTGTCCCTTATAATTATTGTTACTATTATCTAGTTTTTCTATCTTTATTTTTACTTTCCCTTTCGACTGTTTTCGGGGTTTTCTCTTTTTTTCTTTGATTTTTTCGGGATAATTTCTTAATAGTTTCTCAGATATATCTTTTTTTTTTCAATGTCACCTTTTTATTATTATTGTTAATGTATAACTATATAACTCTGATAATAATTTATAAGCATTGTTTTTTTTTTATTATCATTATTTTACTGTCACTTTACCCCGTTTCATGTTAGCATGCACAACCCATTTGCTATCCTTTGAAAAAAAAAAAAAAAAAAAAAGATTGAGAAAAAAAAAGATGCTTACTAAAAACACTTCTTTATGAAAAAAGAAAAGAAAAAAGAAATATAACCAAAGCAACAACAAAAAATACAAAAAAAATAATCGAAAGAAGAAAAAAATTCTAGGACTTGTATATATCTTAACCCAATGATTTAGAATACTATACTGTTTTTTCTTGTAATAACTTCTGCTCTTTGGCTACGAATTAAGCTTGAACGTAAAAACTAATGAGTTTTTACCGAGCAGAAACACAATGCAACAATTTGCCAACTCGAACGCAACCTGTTTACTTATATCTTCGATTGTTCTTCTCCTTCTTCTGCTGCTTTTTCTGTTTCTGATCCTCCTTCATCAATACCTGCACCGTCGGCAAGTCCGTGCCGTTATCATGCGGCTAGTTTTGTTGATCCTCATTGCCTTGAGACTCTCGGCTAAAAGACGATTTTGTCGAAACAGACGAGAAAGGACAATTGCCCGATGATTTGATTTTACAAAGGGAAACTTTAAACACCAAACAAAACAAATGGAAAGAAGACTTATGCAAACGAAATTGGAGAACGAAAGAGAAAAAGAAAAAAACAATTGCTTTCTTTCGGACAAGAAACTACTTCATCTACCCGTTCACCTCTCTAGGTTGATAGTACACCGAAAAGATGACGGGATTCTTGGAAATTTTATACCTTGCAGACGACAGCCTTGAAGAAGATGAATATAGCAGAGATGGCGATGACGCTGGACTTAATGGATGCGATGGCCATAATATGGAATGTTGCTGATAATGATGACGATGGTGGTTACTTACAAAATACCAGAGTTGAAAGAAGGGATCCAAATGGATTTTGGGTCGCTAAGACAATACGAATGAACATCAGGAACGTAAAACAACAGACGACAGCGTCATTCGAACGTGGACTTTACGAGACATTGTAAAAAATTCAAACTTGGACATTTTTTATTTCTATTCTTTAATCTGGCTTTCGTGATGCAGCTACAAGTTTATAAACTCAAAAGGCTGAGAAGGAGGAGAAGAAGAAGAAAAAAAGGATCGAAAAAGAAAAAGAAGAAGTAGAAGTCAAAGAGGCGATCAAAGAAAGTATATTGAATAGACAAAAGCAAAAATATAGGGCATATACGAATGAGTTATATTTACAATCTAACAAAATTCCGAAGTGCGTTCCTTACTTTAGGACGGACTCAAATCCCGCAAGACGAAATTAAGTTTATTTTGTTAGCGAGACAACTCGTTTATCCTGAGCGAAGTCTTCAGGTTAATGAAAATAGGAAAAATGGATTAAGACAACCCTAACCAGCTAACACTTGTCTTTTTAAAAAATATATATTATTAACTAATTCGTTCTTACCTTATCCTTTTTAAAGCTTGTCTTTTCCCTTCAATGATTATTCTAACTTATGATTGTCCTTCTTTGTTTTTTAACAATGCTGTTTGTTATTGATTTGTCTGATTGCAAAAGAAATCCTTCCTTCTGTTAATCTAAGTATTGTTTCCATTGATTTGTGTTCTAAGTACTTAATACGTGCACTTATACATGATCTATTATATATCTAGCGTTAGTCTGTCTATATGTATATATAATGAACCAAAAGTCACTTTATTATTTAAAACAAACTTTATTTCCATACTGGATTATAAAAAAATTGAACTAATAAATAATTTATTTTGTTAAATCTCGTGTTTCAGAATCA
>VCCN01003315.1:3107375-3139121 GCA_006491835.1 Architeuthis dux
TTAACAACTTCTTTTTTATATAAAAGATAATTATTAGATAAATGAAAGTGAAATCTTATTTAGCAACAGTTAAAGGAATGTTCACCTTCATTGGGTCCGCCATTTTCTTGAATACAAAGGTTAATAATCTCTTGAAGTTCACTCAAAACATTCTGCAGCTATTCTTGAATTATCAAACTGATCATATTTGTTATAATCGCAAAAATAGCTTTTAGAGAGCAAGGCTTCATTTCAATATCTCACAGAAAAAAAAACCTGATAGATACTTATTAAATATGTAAAACTGCTAAACTGCACAAAGACTTTATATATATATATGTTTTATTCTGACAATGAAAAATTATTTAGAAATCTATCATAAGATTTAGTTTTTTATTATCTTGAACTGAATGAAATGCTCTTTTTCTATTTTGACGTTTGAGAAAAAAAATGATGTTTTCGTATGCTTTACTGGTCGCATTTATAAATACATTCCTTGCTCTAATCCACATCATCACTTGATGACGTGCACTTCGTTGGTCTCATGGATTTGCGACATGTACTTAATCACATATTTGGCGACGTGTCGTGTCACCATTTAATCACGTCATCTCACCGAATATGAGAGACATGTCCTTTGACCACGCCAGCCATGACCTTCTCTATTCAAGCTACAAGCTGAATAGTTTACACTGCTCTGCCTCCCCATCTTGCTTGTTGCGCCTACCTGCCAGGTGAATACCTACCGACTAGAATATAAATATAAATAGGCAGCCGAGCAGCAGCCACTAGCACTCAGGCTAGATCTACTGCGCAACATTCTTGAAGATTAGAGGCATTTGCGTAGTTGGGAAGAACGTTTCTAGAAGATTGACTTGGCATAAAAACAAAATTGGGAGGTAGGAGAGAAAAGTGGAAGAGTCTTTAACAGCATTTGCCATTAGATTTCTTAAAACCTTTTCTTTGCCAACTTGAAATTATTAATATACGTCTTAAGGTGAATTAAATCATATTAATTATATTATTTATATTATTATATATTAATTTTGTGTTCATTTATTTATCATTCATTGATTTGATTGTTTGCAGAAATTTGTCAAAGCTAATTAGGTTCTTGATGAATAAATTTATTAGCCGTTCCGTCGAACAAGTCTAGCAGACTATTACTACTGTGTAGTGAGTTCGATTCTCACTGTGCGCTCCGCAATTGTAGCCTTTTACTAGAATAAGCTAAGAGTAGTAGATACCCAATAAATAAATCTATTGATAAATTTAATAATTTACAATTAATGATAGACAGTACTATACACGATTGAAGATATGAACATATTCACATTAAATGTTTCTTGTGCTTATAAAAACATCAACAATAATAATACGTAAATAAATAAACAGTATTTATATTTAGGGGTGATAGTTGGGTGAGTGAGTAGGCACTTGAATAAACCACTCTTCATTTACTATCTTATCTGCCCCGGCAGCTAAGGTAGTAAATGGAGAGTGGTTTTTCGCCATTTCGGATAGTGAGAGAAACCATTACTGTCTTTCGTAAAAGCGAATTGACGTAAAGCGAAATTTCGGAAAGCGGGGGTATACCTATATCATTTTCGATAGATACGAAACTTCTATGTATACAACGTTCTATTATCACTCACATTTACTGAAATCGATTTTAAACAAACAAATACTTCGTGCTTATTCTTGAAATAATAATTTTGCTTCTAAATGTGCTAAACGTCGGCTTATGATTACAATATTATATGCAAGATGTTATAGAATGTATAGATATTTTATTATAGATATGACTATACAGTCATATTTTACTATAGATATGATTATACTGTCATATTCTATTATAGATATGACTATACTGTCACGTTTTATTACAGATATGACTATATAGTCATATCTTATTATAGGTATGATTATATAGTTATATTTTATTATAGATATGACTATACAGTCATATTTTATTATAGATATAACTATATAGTTATATAGTGATCTGCCTTGTGGCTGAAATAGTTACGTATTTCCCACCGGTGGCAGAGGCCAGTGTTCGAGCCCATGTAAATTTCATGGCAAGCAAGCACGCCTTCCTTTATTGAAATATTGGCGCAACACAATCTTCTTTCCACTGATTTTGACTTGTGCCGTACTAAACTTAGTAAATATCGACTATATATTGTTATTTTTAGTAAAATGTTTACTCTAGAAGAATAAAATAAATTTCCTTCTCCCTTTCTGTCTCTATCTCTCTCCCTTTTCTCTACCTCTCTTTGATTTCCCCTCCTTCAATCTCTCTTTAACTCTTCCTCTCTCAGTCTCTCTAATTCTCTGGCTCTGTCTATCTTTGGCCGGATAGATAACCGAAAGAATAGAGAGAAAGAGAGAGGGGATTGGGGAGAGATAGAAGAGTGGGATCGAGAGAGAGAGCGAGAGAGTAACAGGGGAAAGAGAGAGAGTTGATGAAAAATGCTGATTCTGGAAGTTCGAGAAGCGTTGGGGGGGGCGTAGACAGCGATATGTGGGGTGCAAAATATTCTTCTTTAAAATGACCCCCCCTGTGAAGAAGCAATCTGAAGAAGAAAAAAATCAGACATTCTTCACCAAAACTTATTTCATATCGTTATTGCCATTAATTCACTGTCTTGGAACCAGATAAACCTCCCTTGTGTTGGCCTTGTGCCGTACTAAGCTAAGCTTAGTAAATATAGATAGGAAAGTTTGTAGTCGAAATTGACTAAACTTAGATGCACCGTTCAGTGTAGCATCTGAAGAAGATCGAACTGATTACACTTGCAATGGTCTTGCTAACCATGACTATGGGACAGGGCTATAATAGTGGGGCACCCAGTGAGAATCGAACCCACTATATTGTTAATACTGTGTGAAACTAGAATGCTAACCATTGCTCTACGGTAAGCGTTTGGAATTCTCGTAGATCTGTTAGTGTTTCGCCTACTGGCAACCTTATCAAATGAACTAGTTCGTCTTTTCGTGTTATCCGAGTTGAGTGATGTGGTGTGGGATGCTAGATAGAGAAGACTAAAAAGAAGGACTTAAAGGGAGATCAATCCGTAAGAAGGTGGCTACGAAAGCAGTAAAATGGGGGGGTGGAAAGTACAGATTAAGAAAAGGAGGATGGAGAGAGATAGTACGTTTCTTTCCATAAAGGCAATACATTCCCCTCTCTCTTTGTCCTTTCTTTCTTTCTTTAATATCAGCTGTTCTTTGCTATTGTATCTATCAATTACAATAATCTTCCAGTCTCTCTATTTCTTACTCTCCTTTTTATAGACTTAATCTCTTTTTTCTTTAGTGGTCCTGCTCTCTTCTTACCACCTTACTTCGTATTTTTCTCAATCTTCTTTCTTTTCCATATATATATATGTGTGTATATATACACACACACATATATATATATATATCACCCTCTCTCTCGCTTGCCCTTTACCTGTCCTCTGTTTAAGCTGATATTCTCGTTATCTTCATCTTCTTGCCCTCCCCTCTATAACAGCTTAATTCCCTAGCTACCTACTGATTTACCTATCTTTATACCTACCTATCTAGCTACCTACCGAACTCATCCAGTCATTCCATCTGCAGACATCTCCGCCCCCACCTTCCACATCTCTCTATCTCACCTTCTCTCTCTCTCTCTTTCACCCCCTCATATGCAGTGTGGTATCGGGTTTCAAACTACCGTTCCTTTAAAGGGAATAGAGTCGGCCTGTTAGACACAAATAGAGAGAACTTGCGTGGAACTTGCAAACTCTGCTGCCTGCCCCGTTCTGCCCGGCTCACATGTGATATCGAAACTTTATCACACTCTCTCACGTACACACTGACGCTAGGGCACGACCAAAAAGCGACCTGCCTGCCTCTTTCTCTTCTCCTTTTGGCTTCATCTTTGGTACATAGACAGACAAACAATATTTTTCCAGAAAATACATGGTCGAAATTCACCTGGGGCGAGTACACGATTCTAAAAACGTACGTGGCGCACTTTTCCTTCACCCGTGGGAGATTCGTTGCTTCCATTTCTTTAGATTAAATTTCGATTTCACAATTATTGTGAGCGGATTATGAAAACGTGGCTTACTGTTTTCATTTAAAGATATTTGGGCTTTTTTACATCGTCTAAGAGGACGGCATCAGAGGTAATGTCTATTAATTTCCTTTATTTAATCATGGGCAATAAAAAAACATTTCTAGCTGAATCAAATTATTTAGTTTTAATCGAAAGTATAAATAAATATATAGATATAATTATATATCTACATGATTAGTTTATGTTTCTAATATTTGTTATTGTTTAGTATAATTTTCCTATTCGTAATTGCACGCAATTTATACGTAAACTCGTGTACATAAATATATTTTTATAGATTGATATTTATGAGTGTATACTTATACCTTTCAAAAAAGAAAATAGACATTGTAATTATTGTCACAGTGAAACACGTTCTTACACGCATAAACTGGTAAAATCGTTGTCTATCTTTACTTACTTCCAGTGGGCTTTAACTTTTATCTTCTCAAACTGTCTCTAAGAAAGTCCTCACAAGAATCCATTTAAAATATATTATACTCGCAACTGTATTGTATATAATATTGATAAAAAAAGGATCATTTATCCTTTCTTTATGGTAAATCATCTTTTTTTTTAATCGGTTAGCGATTAAAAGCGTTTGGGTGATTGACCTATCTATCTATTTTCTCTCATAATACGTTATATAATTCTCAGAGTCCTTTATCTTTATTAATGGTTTATATATCAATTTTGCTTTTGATTGATATCTGTAATGCTAAGATCGATCCATACGTCGGTCCGCATATATGATATAGTCATATATGACTATATCATATGGAATTATAGTTTTGTATGATATAGTCGTACATGAATATTTTGGCGAAGATGAAACCTCAAAGCTTGTATGTCTAGGATAGTAATATCTTTTTAATCGGCTGATAAAATAAACTGCAACATGCTTTTTAGCGCAGAACTTTCCCTAACCTTTATTGGTTGGGCACAGTGGGATTATTATCACCTATTAAAATACCTTCTTACAAGCACAGACTAAGATAATGGTAATAGATCAGTCTATCTGTCTTTCTACCGAGAACTATCTTGGAATTCCTATCTTGGGTATTTTCGCAAATATTGTTTATATACACATACGGACAAGAATTTAATATAATACATACAATATACTTTGTATATAGTGTGATATATATATAAATATATATATACATGTATATATGCATCTGTGATTTATCTTGATTTATGTTGTGTATTCGTTAGCAAAGATGTGTCCTAAGTTTTCGGAAAAGCCTATGAGAACTCATAAGGTTGTTACGCTCAACGTCTAAAATTGACATGCATAAAAAAAGGTTTCACTTGAAAATTATTCCCATATAAATTAATGGTAATTGCTTCTTTGCTTTACGCTATTTCGGCTTACGAAAAGTTTTAACGAAAGGTGAAACCTGTACATATATATATATATGTACATGTACATATAATATATATATATATATAATTTTTGATAGGTGGTAAAGGCGTTATTGCTATGTATTATATCTGTTCTAACAATAAATAATTATTCTCACTCTCTTTTTCTTTCTTTCTTTCTCTTCTTCTTCTACTCCCTCTCTTTTCCCTCCTCCTCCTCTTCTTTTTTTACTTCTGACTTTTGGTTCTCCTCTCACTTCTACCTTCTCCCGTTTCCTCTCTATCCACTCTCCTTCGTATCTATTACCATCCTTACCTTGTAAGGTATTCCACGCCGATATAGGTACTACAGTTGGTTCTAAGGTTTCACCTGTAATATTAGTACAGGTAGAGACTACTTATCACTGTGTCTTACCCCCCACTCCCTTTTCTCTCTCCCCTTCGCCCTTTTCTCATTTACAGCTGAGAATTCACACACTCGTACTCGAATATATATATATATATATTTATTTACGCACTCAGTATCAAATAACCACTCCTGTATATATAAAGAGATAGAAAGATGCAACTTAACAAATTATTATTTTTTGCTGGGTTTCTTTTTATTAATTATTATTAATTTCTTCACTAACATAACGAATTATTGTTGCAATTATTGAAAAGAAATTTTATAGGTATTTTCGAGAAATTGTCATACTTCTATATTGACTATCACAAGCTTAGCTTGGTCTGCACAAGGTCAGAAATTTGCGAGACTCAGTGAGAATCGAACTCACAACAGCAGAAAGGGCCTGCTAGACTCACTCGTTAGCCATTACATCACGACGAGGCGCCCAGTACGTTTTTTTAAAACAGTATCTACTCGTGTATAAGTTGCACTTTTTGGAAACAATTTTTTTATTTCAAAAGTTTGGGATCGATTTTTACTCGTAGTTAAGAACCCAATTATTATCAGTAAAATCATAGTAGCATTTTGTACCAGATACAAGGATTAAAATCAAGAAAACCCGAACATTAAGATGTGTGCTTCGTGCGTCAGGCCAGAGACCATCTTAATTTTATTAGATCGTCTGCTTCTTCCAATACCTTGATACATGCCAGTGTTGCAAATCTAGATGTTATTCATCTAAATCTAGACGTTTTTGATTGCGTCTAGATATCAGTAATTACTATTTAGATGATTTTAGTACAAGTTATATTTGTATTACATTTATAGAAATAAAATAAGTAATATTTTAATAAAGTAAATACAGGCGATTAGTCACTTTTAATTTATTAATAATATAGTAATATGTTTCTTAGATTTTAGATATATATCTGGAGAATCTAGATGTTTTTAGATGTGTTTTTTTTTTACTCAATTTTAGATTTAGACTTAAAAATAAATTTGGCAACACTGCTTCCATTATTTTAATACAAGCTCTTCTAACTAGTCAGCAGCCCTGCAAAGCCATGTTTAGGGTATGGTATGCGTTACTAAAAGAGTAACAGAAAATAAGCTGATAGGCTGGAAGGTATCTTGCTGATGGATTTGCGGTTGATGGAGTCTTCGGAAGCCACACCTCTCAGTTAAGCGAAAACTATATACCTATAGCCCGAGCTTGTAGTGGCAGAAAAGTTGGAACTTATAGGGCATATTTTGGCGTAAGGGTAACCAGGAAGAAATATAAGTACGTACTCATTAACTTCTTTGAACGAAAGCCTTGATAAGAAAAAAGAAAAGAGAGAGCATTTCAACGGTGTTACTGTCGGCTGCTTCAACCAATTTTATCTTTTTGATGTTAGTATGTGCTGATCCTCGCCGTACGACCATATCTTTCGATCTATTCTCTCGACATTACGTACATCGGTAGTGTCTAGAAAAAAGAACGTTTTTTATAAGATTTTAATAGAACGCTGTAAAAACAATCGTTAATTATATTACTATTTCTATTATTTATGAAGTATTGTAACCTAATATGTTATTGATTTTGACTACGTTTTTACCTTCATCTTAATTTTTAGTTGTGTTTATTACAATTTTCACTCGGGCTTCATTCTGCTACTACGAGAAAATAAAGAGTAAGGCTCCAGTGAGAATCGTTTGCTCGTTGCAATAGAATGACGACCCGAGTCAAAGTTGTGATAAAAACAACTACAAATTAAGATGACGGTAAAAAGTAATCTAAACTTAATAAAATATTATATTGTCTATCGGAAGGAATACTTTTGCAACACACTATCTGCATGCTTCTCTTTTGTGGTTTTTCTTTGTTTTATTTTTTTAAATTGTGCGTTAAATCTTTCCCGTCTGAACCAGTAGATCTATTTGTATATATTTGTATGATGTGAAAACGTTTTTCTTGAGCTACAGTAAAAAAAAATAGCTTCCAAATTATGACTTTTAAAGAGCTAAATAAAACGTATGTTTTAGAAACTCTACCAATGGTGCAAAACCTTTCCATGAAACTGTTGGTAGATTTTCTCCAACTATTTATTTCTCAGTAACAGCATTTCTCTATTTATCTTCATATCTCTCTATGCATCTTCGTATCTTCATATCTCTCATATCTATCTATCTTCATTATGTATATATTTGAATGCATGTAATTGTCTGTTTTGTTTGTTATTGAACAACTACTCATACTCTTTTCGTTTTTTCGTAGCCAGTCTTGGGCTGTTTCTACACTCGGGTGTTGACCAGGTTGAGGGGCTACTGACCTGAGTCGTTTTAGAGTCTTTGTGGCACTCTCTTTGAACTCTTTTCGGAGATTTCGATCCCAATCGAAAAAGCTTAATCATGTCTTCCTACGATCCAAGCGATCCGGATATGGAATTCCTCTGTCTTACGAGGCAGAGGCAGTTGGAGATAACAACTGTTTCCTTTGATGGCAAGAAGAACTGTTGGGTTCCCGACCCAAATGAAGGATTCGTCAGTGCTGAGATCCAAAGCACTAAGGGTGATGAAGTCACCGTAAAAACCGACAAGACTCAAGAAGTGAGTATACCATTTTCTTCTTAGCAGTTTCTTTTTACTACCTATGTCCCATAATAGTTGGTACATTTTCATATAAATTTCATACACCAAATGTAACTACTATTATTGGACAGAACTAGTATTATGTATTACTAGGACTAGTTTACCCAGGCCGTCAAAAAATGACGGCCATATTTAAATAATTTTGCAATTGCATTGTACTTCTAAAATATCAAAAGCATTATGTTGCTCTTCGTTTTCTTTATGTTTTCAATACTTCCTGAATATTAAACTTAACTAAAGATACAAATTAACTGAATAATTGTGAAGTTTAACATAATATAAAATGTTATTTCTACGTCACCAGAAGAGTCCACTACATGGGCAATTCGCACATCTCTATGCAGTGCATCCTCCTGGTGACATAGAAAAATGCTACACACATTAAAAAAAAAATAACGGCCATATTTAAGTAATTTTGCAATTGCATTGTACTTCTAAAATATCAAAACCATTATGTTTTCAATACTTCCTGAATATTAAACTAAACTAAAGATACAAATTAATCAAAGTTTAACATAGTATAAAATGCTATTTCTACGTCACCAGAAGAGTCCACCACATGAGCAATTGGCACATCTCTATGTAGTGCATCCTCCTGGTGACATAGAAAAATACTACACACATTACTACATAACATAAATATATCTGAAAAATTAAATTAATGCTATCATAAGGTTATGGTATTGAGTAACTCTTAATATATGAATCCAATACGAAATCCGTCATCTTTTTTTCTAACTCGACCAGAAAATCGTTTGTCTGTTATTGATCGTGAATTAATCGACCGAGAAAAGAATTAATGAATGTTTTTTGTTTCTCTCTTCCCTTCTTTCCAGACGAGGACTGTTAAAAAAGATGACGTTGGTCAGATGAATCCACCAAAATTCGAGATGAACATGGACATGGCCAACTTGACCTTCCTTAATGAGGCTTCCATTTTGCATAACTTGCGATCTCGTTATACCAACGGATTTATTTACGTGAGTAAACATTGCACTTAGAGCCACCAATATCACCACCATCTTTGTTATCTTATTCATCGCCCAGGATATAAAATCAGGATATAAAATAAGAAGAATAGATCACTGCACAATATAATACATAGATGTGTAATTGTATGATATAAAGAAAGAAAAAGAAACCAAACTTTACACGGTTTTAGATAGTGAAATTTCATTACTGCACACAATGAAGATGATCACTGCACATTTCGGTTGACCACTTCACATTTTGAGAACACTACGCGCTTATTTTATATCTTGTCATCGTCTTCTTTTGGATTAGGCGTCAGCACCTTATGTCTAATGCAACTAGAGATAGACCCTTTTACATGTTTGCAGTAGTAATGGTCTATATCGAGATTATCTTGCTAACCACTATGCCATATCGAGGCTGCTTATTGGGTCTTCATATGAATGCTATCGTTCACAATTGCCCGTTTGTACAGCTTTGTCTATTGAGATTAACGAACAAACAGAGCATAGATTTCAAAACGAGGCTGGCAGCCAACTGCCAGACTGTATAGATGAATGGCCGGATAGTCATCTCTATCGTCTCTCGTTTTCTTTCGTCCGCCAACTTCCTGCTTCTTTTTCATTTTCAAGTGTATTCAGTTAAAATGATTTAATAATATATTTGAAACCACCACACTTCTCTATTTTTGTTGTTGTTCAATTCTTTGGCGTTGGACACTAAAACGAGGCGAGACGCTTGTCGGTTAACAAGGTTGATTCAAAAAGTGAAATGAAATAAACGAAACAAGGAATGGCTTGTTGTAAATAATCAAATGCACCGGCGTCTCCATCAGATCAGAAAAAAGGCGTCGTGCTGGTTGAAGAACATAAATAGATAGCAACATAGAAAAACAACGGTCCCTTTTTTTAGTGACCGTTAATAGTTTATTGAGCTGTTTTTGTGCTAAATAGAATACAAAAACATAAAGCAGGATCCGAACGTTTGAATGCTTTACGTCACTGCCAAGATTAGCGAAGATTCTGAACTCAATGTTTACCGAAGCATTGAGATGGGTCTGTTTCTGGGCCTTTTCCAGAACGACTTTGGTGGTATGGGCGGCCCCAACCGAACCAGCTGGCACCACCCGGCGAAAAGAATTGTGTTAGAGATAGGGAAAGACAGAGAATATGTTTGAAGAAATAAAAACGAAAAAAAAAGCAGAACAAATGACGAAAAGTCTAGCGGAAAATAGAAAGTTCCGAGTAAGGAAAAATAAGTATGTGTATAGATATATATGTATTTTATGGTTCATGTGTCATAACGTAAGAAGGAAAATGCTGTCCGACGGCCGATTTACAATACATCTTTATTCTTTTACAGACATACTCAGGTCTGTTCTGTATTGCCATCAACCCCTACAGACGTCTTCCCATCTACACACAAGGACTGGTCGATAAATACCGAGGAAAGAGACGAGCTGAAATGCCACCCCATCTTTTCTCTGTGGCTGACAACGCCTACCAGTACATGTTGCAAGGTAAGAATACATTACTTATGTACTTATTGCATCACACAAACACATTAATTACTTACATATATTATTACATTAACATGTTTCGTCATCTGCCGACTTCATTAGAATGTGAAGAAACAATCATTAATGTAATAAACTGTTTTATTTTTAATAACAATTTGCTTTCCATATCTTTTTAATACCATCCTATCGGATAATTCATATCGGAACACTGATCATATGACATATATATAAGTTTCCTTGTTCTCTTCGAAATAAACATGTATTATTTTATATTACTTTAATATTATTTTTCTTTGATGGTCTAAAGTTGATGAATTATAATGATATTTCTCGTGATTGCTTTTGATAAGTTTTCATAAGGATCTTCACATTTTGATATAAATATAAAACTATATATACATATATACATACATACATAAATGTTTTGTCTATTTTCTCTTTCTTTCTCTTCTTCAAATCTTATATATTTCTTCCTGTTTATTTCAGATCGTGAAAATCAATCCATGTTGATTACGTGAGTTATCATTATTTTTTTTTCTTGCTTGATAGCACTTCTACATTCTATGAATGATAGCTTCAAAATATATTCCATATCAAAACAGTCAATGGACACTCTGTAAGCTTAGCACCAGACAACAGGGGATGCCCACAACTGAATTAAATCTTTTTTTTTTTTTTTTTTTTCGAAAACTTTTTTTTTTTCGAAAACTTTTTTAACTTAAATTTTTTTTTTTCCCATTGGAAACTTCTGGGGCTTTTTAAAAATTTACAAATCTTTTCATAACAAAGTATAAGACAATAAGTATATCACAACGAAACCTGTATTTATCGAATACATGTTGACTCGTCTTTGTTATTTTATACGGGCATAATTTTGATAGTGCGTTCAGTTTTACAGAGTGTTCATGATTCTGGCTAGCTCATAAAAATATGTATGCTCACCCTTAATGGGAAAAGATTCTCGGGTACAACAATATACAACACATTTGCACCGTGATATGCACTTCCAATAGTCAATAGCCATAGTCAACGTTTACACACATACGCTATATATAGATACATTACACACATACGCTATATATAAATACATTGTCAAACACTGAAACACAATAGCACGAATACACATCGACATGCAAACATGTGCTACTCAATATCTACATATCTATAATTATACGTATATCAGTCAATTGTATGAACATAGTAAATTGCACTTGAAATCAAGCAAACTATCTACATATCTATAATTATATGTATATCAGTCAATTGTATGAACATAGTGAATTGCACTTAAAATCAAGCAAACATGCACTACTCAAGATCTACATAACTATAAGTATATGTATATTAGTCAATTGTAGGAACATAGTAAATTGCACTTGAAATCAAGATATCGAACGATATTACCTACATTGAAAAATTAAAAGCACAACTACATAATTTTCTTAGTTCTTTATTCAAGAATTTCGCTCGTTTGCCAACGTAATTTATTTCGTTTATCTAACGTTTCGGATTCACTCTGTCCATTTTCAAGGACTTGTTTAATTGCTTTATGTTTTCACCATTGGCTTTATAACAACACAGATGACTGATTCAGATATGTGTAGATATGCAGATCAAGTAAATGCGTGCACCTTTCTCATTAGAAACGCTTCTCTGCCTTAGCGTATACACAAAACTATTTCACACAACGCTTGCAATGGCGTCATTTATCGATTGTTTTTTCATCCTTCAAAAACATCCTTATCTTACTCTCTCTTTCTTTGTCATTTCTATTTTGATTTTGTTAACTCTAAAAAGATTTCCTGGATTTCTTCTTTTTCTACATTTTCTTTTCTTTTTCTTTCGTCTCGTTTCATTTTCTTTACTTTCTCTTTTTTTCCCTTCTTCTCGTCATCTATTTTCTGTTATTTCTTTATCTCTTTTCTACAGTCTTTGCAACTCCTTCATCTTCTCTTTCTCTCTTGGTCATTTTGTGCATATTTCTTGGAAAAAAAAGTGCTTTGAACTTGGCTGAAAGAAGCATGGTACGCTTCTCTTCGAATGGCTGATTATTCTCGAATGATCTATCTTAAGATAGATAATTTGTACGCCGACTTACATATGTACGCAATATACGGCAAGAGTACGATTTCTTTACAAATATAGAACGGCGTATATAGCCTACATATGCAATGCACGAGCGAACCTAATATTTATCATATCAAACCTCACAATATTGCATTTTGGCATCAACAATCAAATGCACCTTGGCCCGTTGGTTTCATGACTGAAGCTGCTTTATTATGAGTATTATTACGATAGCGTGCTTCTCTGTGATTGTCTATTTAATGCTACGTCATTGTTTAAGATGATGATGAATTAAAATCGAAATCTTAGCATGATTCTATTTTTCTAAATATTGGAAACGAAGGACGTTAAACAAAATAGACAATAAATATTTTTTTATATATCCCGTAACCCAGTGCAGGGTCGTTGGAGCACCATTGATGATTTTCATCATGGTTTTGTCGAAGGCAACATAGCCCAACGGTGATGGTTTTGGAATAGTCTCCTAGACTGGTTTCCAACTATAGAGAGCCCAGTCTGCTCTACTATTTACTCAGAGCTGTGGGTAGAATAGATTGATTCAAGCCTTTACTAAGGGCATTAGTGCGAATGTCGTCTGTTTTGACAATATTCCTGTTGCTGACGACATCTGTTCCGCTGCAGTACATTTATACTTCGTTTTAAAGTTCCTAGATTCCTGCATGAATTAAACTTGGCCCTGAAGAGTGTCCAATCGGTGAAAAGGCCGCTTAAGACACGAGTGAAAAAAATGGGAGCCTACATTTAACGTTTATTAAGCGTTGAAGATTTTATCTGAAAAAATGAACACATATCTTTGTGTGTATGGTTTTATTTGCTACATGAAATATATACCTTATATCGGTCAATAGATACCATGCAGTAATTAGACTGACATAGGTTTCTACCAATTGTTTCCCAGCTCCTCATCTTTTATGATAAGCGTGGGTTACATAGTTTAGTAAAAGGTGTAGCAATGGAACGATTCAAAGAGTCGGTCCTAAACAATTGACTTGACTTAAGAATAAAATATCATTAAATCCTCTGAAATACAAGTAGTGAGTTTAACTTACTCAGATGTATTCATATGAGCCTTTCTTTAGTGGCATTAAACATCTTAACAGTCAAAATAGTTCTGAAGAAAGACATTTTTTTTCTTTCTTTTTGACATGAAAAGACTGAAAGATACATTTGCCCTAAACTTTTATTTTACTTAGAATAGGGATGGCCCGTCCATTAGCGAACCTAGGCGTTAAAATACAACCGAGGCGCAGATTTTAAGTCTCGCCTACGGTGCATAAAACCCTTGCGCCAACACTGGACGAAAGCCATACACTCCGGACCAATATCAGCATTGAACCGGCGTCTTATTTCTTACAACTTTTTAACATAATCGCAAGGCCCTCTAGTGTCCTAGTTTTCTTGTGCTACGGTGCTGTTGTTGTTGTTGATAATGTTATTCTTTTGAGGACATAGTGGCGAATCAGGGGCCGGGAAAACAGAAAGCACGAAGAAAGTGATTATGTATTTCGCTGAAGTGGCAGCTCAGCAAGATAGAAAACGATGGAAAGCAGACGGTAGTCGCGCCGTAAGTGCTCTACACCATGTTTCATTGATTCATAAATAACGAAAATTACGCCATATTTGTTCCTCACAACTCACACATTCACGCACAACCAATACCTGTGAGTTCTACTTCTGTCCCATAATAGTTGTTACATTTGCATACACAAATGTATATATAAATGTAACTATTATGGGACAGATATATATATTTTCTTATAACAGCCATAGTATAGAAACCAACCTCTGAGTGTTTTAAACATAATCAGAACAATAGTTCCTTGCGACGGAGCTAAAACGGTTCTGGGTTAATTTGTGAAATGTCGAACAAATATTGACATGGTGTCTTCCTCTTCAAAACAACAAGAAAATGTTTGTTTTTTTGTAAGCTGGCGTTCGTTCTAAACGGCCATTTTGAGAGTCAATAAAACAAACAATATGCTCAAATCTTTTGGCATAATTAAAAACCTCCTTTAAAAATATTTAAATCCTATAGATATCAATTAAAACCTCCAAAAATATATCTTCAGAGCTCCTTGAAAAAATTGGTATAAGATCGCCAGCTTTAATAAGGTACGAATATTTTCTAAGTTTTCAAGAGAAAGGCAAAAAACTGATGTGATGATAATGTATGAATGTTCATTAAAATATTACTACATCTGTCCCATAATAATTGTTACATTTAGTGTATGAAACGTACGTGCAAATGTAACGACTTTTTATGGGACAGGGGTGGTATTTCTCTCTTTTTTTTTGTTGTGTCCACGCAACGCGTCTTCCTCTGCGTGGCTGGTCATATAACGTTGATGACAAGAGTTCGCTCTTTTTTCTTCTTTTTACCTCAACAGTGGAGAGTCTGGAGCAGGTAAAACTGAGAACACCAAGAAAGTAATTCAGTACTTTGCTCTTGTGGCTGCCAGCTTGGCTGGAAAGGACAAGAAAAAGGAAGAAGAAAAGAAGGTAGCGAAGAGTGAAGTTTCGGGCATGACGATGATCAACAGTGCCTGCTAAAACCAAAAAAGAATCATAGACTCCTTTCCTTTTTCTCTTAATTACTAAAACAACTTACCAAAGGAACCAACGATACTAGTCTTTAAATAACAAACACAGCTACAGCTAAAAGTATCAGTGAATTCACTTAGGCTTACTATCAAACCAAATAACTTACTTGCAGTTACAGTAAATATCATTTTGTTTCTTTATTAACGCCTTAACTTAAACATTATGCACTATACTTAGATATATTGTTTTGCTAATACATAGTCAATATATTTTCTTAAAATCTCTTTTATAGTTTAAAACCTATAAGAACCCAGACCCATTTCTACTTGAAGGAACTTCTGGGTAGGCAAATTGACATACAGTCATATTACTGCACCAAGATGTTCAGTATATGTCACTTGATACACTTGTGTTAAAATCAAGGATAACATGTAATATTATATAAGAGACTGTGCAGATCAATTCAATTGTATGTGACACTGTCACAATTGGTTCTTATGGGTTAAAATGCTTTTGTTAATATACCTTACATTGTGTCCCGTGATACTTATTAAATATTTAGAGATTCAACACTGGAAATTACTTTGATTTTCTTCAGTGATACTAGTAATATTAAAACGACAGGGGCACAAGTAAAAACATTAGCTTTGAACTCGTTCATGGTTTTGTTTTTCGTTCCGGCCAAAACGAAATAACAAAATCTATGCCGAGTTCAAGTTTTTAAATTAACCGCACACGCGACTCTACTTTTTTCTAAATATTCTATGCACTGCAATGGATTTAATTAATTAGATTTATTGTAACATTTTATCGGTCAATTAAGCCAATATATATTTTGTACTATGACTGCTTAATTCCAGTATACATTGCAAACTAATCTTTTATATATAGTAGATACATAATAATTATTGTTGGCTCTAATAACTCACTCCTTGATGATGGAACGCAATTATAAATTTAACCTGACCCAAAATGATTACGTACGGGATCTTTTAAAAATATCCATCCAAAAAGTTAATCTTTTAAACAGTAATACAAATATTACTGTATATAAAATGTGTGTTATTAACTCTTTATTATATTTAGTTTATTCGGCTTCCAAACGTTAAAACACGTTAAAAATTACAATTCTCAAAATAACGAAAATGATTAAACATATATATACCAAAATATTTATTGATGCTAGTTGTTTATCCTAAACTGAAAGATATCTTTTTATTTTTATTTAAAATTTTTTAAATTCTGAATCTGGATATTTATTGCGTCCCGTCATCGTATGATTTCCTTTTTCTATTATTTCATTTAGCAGGCATTGTTTGTTTTACGGCACACCTCCCTTAACGATTCTTTGAATACCCTGGAATATAACCGATAAAAGACGTTTGTCTTTATAAATATATAGTACCTATGAGTGTGATTTAAAAAAAGAAAGTTTCCTGAATCTGAATCCACAACTAACCTTCTACTATTTCCTCATTTCCAATTTCTTGACTAGTAACCCAAATCTTTATATCTAACCATGTCTCACTTTTATTTAACAATTTGTTGTTTGTTTTATCTATTTGTTTTCTCACTTTATTTTCTAGCATTCCACCTTGTGCCTCTCTTTTCTTACCCCGTTTTCTTTCATTCAACCAAGGACATCGGTTTATCTTCATATCACTTCTATATTTGATATAAGTTTCAATACTGCCATCGGTCGTCTGAGCTCTCGAAGTGGCGTTACTACTGTAGATTGAAAAGAAAAATATATAACTTCATTATTGTAATTACTGAGAACTGATAGGAATCAACCGTTGTCCATTGGCGATGTATTTGGTGGAATGATAGTTCTGTTGTTTATCTCTTTATAGTAAAAATATGTTTCTAATATATTTTGCAACAATGTCAATTGTATATTCTTTTAAATATGCATCGTAAAATGATTTTATCATTTTTAGGAGGGTTCTACCAATTGAAAGCTTAAAAGAAAAAAATAGATGCGTTTTAAAAATTCAAAATAACGAACAACGCAACAAAATCTATTCACAATCATTAATTTATGCTTTATCATAGAATATATGGTGTCACAGAAGTAACACCCGATTTGTCCCCAAATTATTGTTAAATTACTATTGCTTCCCTTAAATAGAACTGGCGTTAATTTTGGGACAAATTGAGCGTTACTTATGGAACATCCTGTATACTTAATGTCATGGATATTGCCATTCAGTAACGAAACCTTCAATTTAAAAGAGCTCTCCTGAACATATTTATCGTTGTTGCTAATATTTTCATGAATTGTTATGTTATAAATGTATATTTGAATATTCTGATACGTAAATCTTTCATGAATTGTTATGTTATAAATGTATATTTGAATATTCTGCTACGTATTATGTTTATATGCTGCTGCGTATTATTTTATATATGAATTGGACTTTGATGTTGATTTGAATATATATTTATTATGTTTATTGAAAACAGTACAACTGAAAAGAGAACCTCATAGCCTTCTTTTCTGTTACGCCACGAATTATCTTAATTATATTAAGATCATAACTGAAAAGGCTATTGAAATTAAGTGACTGTTGATGATCTGTCTACGTATTCGGAAGAATTGATACTTATGAATTATCTATCAATAACCGGAGGTTCTTCTTTTTAGTTATATATATATATTCGTGTGTGTGTGTGTGAGTGTGTGTGTATATGCCAGCGTGTATGCTTGTGCAAAGTTATTTCTTGCTGATGATCGTTCATTGATCTATTTATGTAGTTAGAATATCTCTTTTGTAATGGTGACTCACCAACCCAGCGCACCATCACTCCCCTCGATCGAAATCGAACATTTATTGCCGTCCAATCCAACATGTCCGTTTAGATTTTCATCTATTACTGATTAAGAGTCCTGAGCCCACCCGATCAAAGTATATTGGTCTCTTTCTGCGCCCTTTTGTGGCGGAGTGTTTGATTGAATATTCTTGACGGCCCCAACTTGCAAACGTCTCATTTCTTGACTGAAAGCTGAAAACCACTTAACGAATTTCAATGATAGAACAGATATCTGTTTCTAAGAGCTTTCTTTCAATGCTATTCCTTAAATTACAATCAAGATATAGTCTTGATTCCCAAAATGTCCAAAATATCCACTTTTTTAAGACCCCCAACTACAAAACCTCAAATAAAGCTGCTGTGATAATCCACGAGTTCAATCCCTTGGTAGGGTAGTGAAAAAATGCCATATACTCTGGTTTAGCAGAGGAGGTAGACAAGCGAAATCACAAGAACGAATTAAGTAGACAAAATTAATTATCCTCTAGCATAGACAGCAGTATGCTGGAGAGTACAACGGTCAAAACGTTGTGATTATAACAATCGAGGTAAATCATTGTATATAAATAATCACTTTAAATAACACATATATAACAACGAAACGAATTGTTTGTGTGTATGATGCTTGGCCATACAGAAAGGTAAGAAAAGTAATTAAAAATCAATAAATGAATGTATATCTCTTTATGCATATATTATATATATATATTAATGTGTGTATTTATATACCTACGCGTATTCTTAAATTGTCCTATTCAAGTTACAATTATTGACATAATTTTGTCTTTTTCTTTTTCCCTCCCTCAAATTTTTCTTCATCCCAACTCTACCAACATCTTTAAACAAAATCTCCAAAAAATCTCCAACAACCTAAAATATAAAAAATCTCCACGTCCACCAAAAAAAATCTCTCCTCAAAACAAAAACCGACCGAATTCCATAACTCTCCAACTCGTAAAACCACCAAAATCTCAACTCCAAACTATTCCCATCCCGTCCGGAATTATAGAAAGATGAGAAGAAAGGCACCCTTGAGGATCAGATTGTACAGTGCAACCCTGTACTTGAGGCTTACGGAAACGCCAAGACCACCCGTAATAACAACTCCTCTCGATTCGTAAGTACGGCTGACCCAAAGTCAGCAAAACCACCCGAAACCACCACCACTACTACGACTAATCAACTCCAGGCAAACAACAAATGTGTTGCCGCAATCAACATGGTAACCCCAGTAACCCAATAAAAAAAAAATCCCTCAACTCTCAATAAACCACCATCTAATTGGCTAACCCCTCCCACGTGACTATTGACCAACTATCTAATAACTCTCTCCCATTCCGACTCCATTCCAATCGCACGATAATAGAGCGATTAGTAATACTCATTGCTATAAGCATTGGATACAAATAACGAAGTTAGCTGACTTACATAGCAGTTTGGCCTTTTGAGCCAAGCATCAACTTTTTAGAAATCACTAATTGCAAACCTAACAAGTTCAGATTTCTACAACTGATAATAATATTGTAATTGTCACACAGCATTGGCTGATTTATCAGCAAGACGTATCCATATTATTATTTATTACTCTAAGATATGATAGTACTAGACTTATATAAAAAAAAAACTTGATGATATCATTCAGGTTCACATTGATGATATCTCCAGGTAATTAACATAAGCCTTTTGCTTATCTTTGGGAAATAATTCCAGTCTTTTATTTGTCAAAGTATAATTAGTATAATTATATAACTATATATATATTTTGTGTTTTTTTAACAACATATATGTTGAAAATACATAGTGCTCAATATTTTAGTGAATAAATCAATATATGTATACATACATATATATATCCAATGGAAGAAGGAAAGCGGACCTCGATTCTCTACAGTGACACTGTTTCACGTTTATTACGATTTTTCAAACTTGAAACAACTACAAGAATTGGTATATATACCTTCTCCTATGATATTCTTGGGTGACCACTGGGAATTCTTTTGAGGCTGCTACTATCACTCCTCTGTAACCCTTTTAGAGAGGTGATAAGTATATATATATATGATTATACTAAGTATAAATATGATCGAGCTAAAAACAACGACTTTCAAACTAAACAATTTTTAATAAACACTCTCTCTCTCCTCTCTCTCTCTCTCACCCCCCTCTGTGTATCTGATTCTAACTCCTCCCCTTCCCCTCTCTATAATCAAATTCTCACCCCACTATAATGTTCTCTTCAAAATAACCCCCTCCAAAAAACTATAACGTTTTAATACCACTAAAACCAAACTCGAAAAACGAAAAAGAAACCCTGTTTTCTCCACAATAACTACTCCCTTTACTATCTTCCAAGTCCATGTCTTCATATTACTCTGTCTCTGTCCGTATGTGTCCGTAAATAAACCCCTTCAACTGAAGAAATCTAATCCAAAATAATCATAATCATATAACACCCCTTTAATAATATTGGCGTTCTTAAATAATAATAATATAATAATTAATAATAACAATACAGTGTTGAATGGCTCCATAAAACAATCTAATAATCCACTGAACTCACTTTCCCCTCCCGTACTTCAAAATAGTACTCCATTGGTTTTGCACTCGTCTCTCTCTTTTTTTTTAAATTTTCTGTTCTTTTTTTTTTTATGAACTACTACTACCCCACCACTATTCACATATTTTATTTTACCAATTCTAAGTTCATTTAGCCCTTCCTATTCTTTTCTCAAACGTTCATCAGATTCTACGTTTCCAAGCTTCTTTTGTATATCCATGTTATTTACGTGTACTTCAACTGCGTCATTTAACCCTTACGAGACGCCTGGGATATATGTGTCCCGTAGATTTCTTTTCGAAGTCTATTGGGACGCATGTGTCCCGAAAAATAGAGTAAATGAGATTTTCCCGGCTTTTACAACCAAATACAAATTAATATTATGTTCATTAAAAAAAACATAAAAGCTTAACTCATTTATCTTTTCGAAGTCTACTGGGACGCATGTGTCCCGAAAAAATAGAGTAAATGAGATTTTTTCCGGCTTTTACAACGAAATAAAAATTCAGAAATACAAGCGCGTGTAAAGACACACAATATGCAAAAGAAGCCCGACGAAGCGAGACATCTATGAAGGAACTAACAATCTGGGAAGCATCAACGTTATCAACCGACATGTTCGTCGACCTGCGCGTTTTTACTTTTCTTCTAACGTGTGTCACCTTGTTTTTCTTTTTTTTTCCCTTCTTCTTCTTCTTCTACTACTCATCTTCACCCGTGTGTACATAGTCATCCCTTGAAGACCAAATTGTACAAGCCAACCCTGTACTAGAAGCATACGGAAATGCAAAGACCGTTCGTAATAACAACTCCTCCCGATTCGTAAGTACACAGCCATCAAAACGAGGCTGGCTTCCCGACTCTGTACGGAGGCGGGAAGAGGAAACGAGGCGCTGATTCGGACCAACAAATCCAAAAAAAAAAAAAAAATATATACAAACAAAATAGAGGAAAACATCGACACAAAACGAACGGGAAGATTGACGAAATCAACATATACCTATTAACACCTTTATATTTTTTCTTTTACGATTTTTTTCTCTCAATTTCCTCATCCTTATAACTCTAGCGACTGCGATACGGATTCGAAGCACCATTCAAAGACTTGTTCTCCTGCTAATCCAACCAAACCCCAACCCAATGATCTAACAACTTCTTTTTAGAGTACTACCAGTTCATCTAACCAAAAAAAACCGATGCACCTGAGTGAGACGAGATCTTTATCTCTCTCACATTACCCCTCCGTTTGTCTGTTTGTTTTTTTCCTATCTTTGTCCATAACCATATTTCTTCCCTTCTGTGTAGAGAAGACTATGCATCAGTTATTTTTTTTATCTCTGTGTCTCTCTTTCTATCTCTCTTCCTATCATATCTCTGTGACTGAAAGTTCCGGTTATCTATTTGGTAAAATTGGATGCCTTGCGACATCTTGAAATGTCGTCGATTCAGATATTCACTAAGCTTATAGTAATGGTCTGCGAGACTAGCTCGTTGAGCATTACATCACGGCGAAGCGCCTTTATTTTAATAAGGATGTTTCCTATTTTCACTTTCGGTTTCAATTGATTTTTTTTTTCCAATACTGTAACTGAACGGAACAGTCGCCGAGGTTTGATTTTTCAGGAAAAGGGAAAGAAAAAAACGGAATCCAAACACGTGGACTAAAATCCTCACTGACAAGATCTTTGTGTTTTTATCCAACTTCTGTTAACGTTTGTCTTTTTAACAATCTTACTTGGTGTGATTTCACTACGTGCTGGTATCAGGGATCACTTGAAGACCAGATCATCCAGGCAAACCCTGTGTTAGAGGCCTATGGTAATGCCAAGACCATCCGTAATAACAACTCGTCTAGATTCGTAAGTATGGATACGATGGTCCAGGCAGGCTCTTTGAAAACAGACACCAGTGACCTGAAAACAGTTTTTATAATTAGTACCTCCGACCATAATAGTTTGCTAAAAATGTGTTTTTTATCAATGGTTTTTTTCCGACCCTACCCTTTACCTATCCTTCATTTTTATTTTTTCATCTTCGACTTATACTCGAAGTGTCGTGGGGAAGTAAAGACGGCGGTTGCATTACGTTCGTCCGTCCACTCTCCTTTCATTTACATCACCCTTATTATTTTTATTTTTATTATCTTTCAATTCAATCTCCTTCTCTTATTTGTTAACATTTTAAACTACCTAACTAACCCCCGTGTTCAACTACCTAACCTTTTCCTTATGAACAAGCAGAATAATATTATAGAAGATAAAGGTTGTTATCGGTTTATTAAAATCTTTAGATACAATGAATAAAATATATTTAGTAAATCTTTTTGGATAAAAACGAATTCAAATATTGAATTCTAAAATAGAATTAAAATGGCAAAATTATATCAATTACAAACATTTCTGAATTTGAACATTTGATAAAAAGTAGTATAGTGGTTGATGAATTCGAGTTCTTTCTCGAAGGAAAAGATATACTTAAACAGCAGATAACTTTAAAGAACAACCTCTGCCTTTTATTCTTTGGGTATTCAATGTTACTCTTAAGCATCTTCAAAAGAAATGTCATTTCCTTAAACAGAGGATTTTTCGCACGGTTTTCAGCCGATCGATTCTACGGCCTTTGAATCTTAATAACTCTTCTCAAAATTATAGACAATATTTTTGACGAAGAACCGTCTTTTTGAAATCAACTTGGCGTTTATCCGAAGCCATTTCTTTTCGGCTATGTCTCCCCCGAAAGAAGATGTATATGGCTCAACACTGGCTGCTTTGAGCTACTCCTCAGACGTGACAAGGGGGTGGTGTGATGGTGGGGGAATACAGCCGACATTTAGCGACAGATCAGGGTCGACTGGGTAGCGCAAATCGTAGGGAGAGGAGCCTGTTCTTGTTGCCAAAGACCTAACGCTCTAACATCTCTTTTCGCCGAGCATCCAAAAACAAATGATTTCGGATTGAACATCAAGTCAACCTAAAAGAAAAGGCGTGTTTTTTCTCAAAAGTATAGACTACATTGTTTACCCTCTGAAGCCACCTCTTAATTTATTCATAAAACATTGATAACTGTTTAAAGCTATACCTCTCAGTCTTTTATCTTCCCGAATTAATATCCCTTTTTTCTGTGTTTTTAAAAATCTAAATCTTTGAATGTAGTATAATCTGTTAGTAGTAATAATTATATTTGTCATAACCTACCCATACCCAGAATCCAATGATCTTTTTTGATTATTGTTTTCTTAATCCAAATGTGTTCTTTTTTAACAGTCCAGTTTTAAACTACCCTAATCTACTGTCATCAAGATTCAATTGTGTTTTAATCTTTCTTAATATCTTAATCCCTTCTTAATAATGACCACTAAACTTTACTTATCCCTTTCAATGTACCTACATCCATAATGTAAATTTGAAAGCAAAAACGAACCAGAAACAAGTATAACATACATCAACAAATCCTATTCATGAAATGAACATTACGCTTCTGATATACGAAGCTAGACTCGCCCCTATTAATTATTAAATCAAAGAAAACAAATAACATGAATGATAAATAAATGTGAGAAAATCACAAGATACAAACAGAAAAAAATATCTGTCTTAAGTCCTTCACCTGAAAAACAAATATTTTTCAACGAAACATTACCCTTTGCTGATACAAATTACACTTAAATTAATCAAATTAAAAACCAACTCTACCTTTTTAAACAAAACCAAACCAAATTCAACTCCTTCACTTTGGAACACAACGACCATTTTCGACATCTTCACTTCAAAATTCCACTCCTAGCATGATTAAATACCTTCTTATATGCATGTTATTTTCCGTCCATTTTTAAATCAATTGTGTTTTAACCCATTAGTTTTCAGGTCAATGGTCTCTGATTACAAAGAGCAACTGGTTCCGAGATAATAAAAATATATATATATATATCATATATATTTTCGTCGAGTTTTGCGAAGTAAATTAACGAGTTAAACAAAATGATGTATATACATCAATTCTTTACGTACATTTCAATATTAACGAGCAACAAATGTACTATACCATCAGATGGATTCGTACAAAGAGCGTCAAGTCTACCTACAGGATATATTTTCGTTTTTTATAATTTCTAACACTTCCTATGCTAATACGTTTTATTCATATTCCATACGTATACCTTTGTACATACGTTAAACTTGTTTTGATGTCATTGGTTTGATCCCTGATTTTATATAGGAAAATAGAAGAAAATAACTTAACGTTATTTTCACTGATCTGATAACCAGTTACGTTTCTTTGATGTTCATTCTGTTTCAATCCCCTGTTTGCATAAATTGACCCGACTTCATATCCCTATTTGAACGGACCTTTGTCTGTCTTGGTGTGTATAGTACTTACAAACCTGTTCACGTCGTTGCGTCTGTAGATATTGGCGTGTGCGAGCACATTTGGATAAAATGATGGGCGTTCAACATGGCTGCCATAGAAGATTGTCTTCCGATTTGCGTTCTGTCTGTGAAATAAGCCCGCCATTTTTATCACATGTGTCTCTATCGCGCAGACTTCAGTGGCAAACGACCGTTCTGTGTTTGTAGACTTATACACGCATCCTTATAGACCCCTACCTTTTGTCCTACTACGTTGTTATTACCACCAATCCCTTGTTGATACATGGACTATCTGTGACTTAACCTTTCCTTTCCCCAAAAAAAACATTTAAAATACGACCTGAATAACCTCAGCGACTCAAAACGCGAACAAAAATGTTTTCCACTTTTATAACCAAACTAACTTTTCCTACGGCGGCGAAAATCGTAAACCCGTTACTAATTTTCCTCGAGTGATAACCACATTTATCTGTGAAGTTGTCGGTCAAGAATCGACAGCGATTTCACAGGGACAAAATTAACTAAATGATTCCAATACAGTAAACAAAATCGGTTGGACATAAGATGTACAAAAAATATATATATAAAGATTTCTTTCTTGACGATTAATATTATACGATGAGCCATTGGATTAAAATTAATCTATTTGCTTTAATAACGACTGTTTCTACGATAAATCAATCCTTATTTCGTTATGTTATTCTTTGTCGAATCGGTATCTTTGTAATTGCTATCTCTTATGTTCCAACCATCTTGTTTATAGAGTTGCTATTGGTTTTACAATCTAAATATTTTATTTAATTAAGCAAATAAAACCTTAAATATATAAATTGAAAATCCTTTTATACAATAAATAGTAAGTCCTTTATGAGGACATTTTCTAAAATTAGACATTTTCACTATTATTAATTTTGACTAGTTGTTACTTTCATCTTAACTTTTAGTTGCTTTTTATTAATAATAGTGTTACAAAACTTCATCCAATAATTAGAATTAATTAAAACTAAAATTAAATTAAAATATTGTTGTATAGACTTTCACGTTTAAATCAAATGAAAATAAATTGTGATTTTAAATTTAAAAGACAACTTTCAGAAACATTTTACTTGTATTTTTGTATATTGTGTATTTAATTTCCAAACGATCTGTCGCTTCTTTAAAACCATCTTCAATAATCATTACCAGACTATAAATTCATAAACAAAATATTGTAATTATTGTTTTGTACTAAATGACAAACAAAAATGAAAGAAATATGTAAAAAGAAATGTATGAAATAATAGTAGTATTAATTTCGCTAACAAAAATTCAAACGGCATAATTCTACAAAAGTTTTAGAATTATAATAATGTTAACACAATTACAGAATTCTTTTTTACTAACTGATGAATTCGTCTGTGTATGACTCTTTAAAGAATCAAGTAATAAACAAAACTGATGAATGCTAAAATGTTAAATCTACATTGATAATATCTAACGTATTAAAAGTAATAATAGAATTCTCAGAAAAAGATTAAGATAAATTATATATAGAGAAATTCATATGAATACTACTTCAAAATCTCTAAACTAACTTTTCATCACAAAATATAAACAGATAAATTAAGAAAAGATTCTAATAAAAAAATGATAAACAAACGCGAAAAAAAACCAGACGGAAGAAAGGTAATAAAATAGTTTAAACTTGTAGAAAAACGGTAAAATTTCATTCTTAAATTACGGCTACGTTTGCTTCCTTTAAATTTAATGTTAGGGCACAGATCGCTGTTAGGTCGTACATTTGTCCGCCATTTTTTTTCTTGAGAACATTTCTTTACACACCGCTTTACTCTACTCTAGGGTAAATTCATCCGTATTCACTTCGGCACACAAGGTAAAATCGCCGGTGCTGATATTGAGACCTGTAAGTCAACATTTTTTCATACTTGTCTATTTATCTTTCTATTTATCTATCTATATAAATATCTGATAATATCTGTCTTAGTCAGTTAATATCTATCTATCTTAGTTAATATCTATCTATCTTAATCTGTTAATATATCTATCTATCTTAGTCTGTTAATATCTATCTATCTTAGTCTGTTAATATCTATCTATCTCAGTTCATATTTATCGACAATTACAAATATATAGCTGCTACAATAGCATTATAACTACAAGTCTATCTATCAATGTAACTTATTATTAGCACAAAATGCTTATATTTTTTCATATTGACGCTTACCTTTCTAAAGAAAATAACCTTGTCTCTTCCGTTGCTCTAAAGATAACAAAGACTTAGACCGTCTAGTAATACCTTTTTTGTTGCTACGAAAAACTTGTTCCAGTTGATAATACATTGCTTTCCTCCTTCGTTTACCAGACTTGTTGGAGAAATCCCGTGTCACCTACCAGCAGTCCGCAGAGAGGAACTACCATATCTTCTACCAGCTTCTCTCACCTGCCTACCCTGAACTCATTGGTAAGTTCCTACCGATTATCTTTCCATCCCGGGATTTTTATATTACTGCAAATTTCCCATAACCCACTAACTGCAAATGACGTACATGTCCGCCATTGAAATTCTATGGCTAACTCAATAAATTATCCGTTTTATTGTGATTGATGGCAGCTCAGTTCTATCTGTGAATCTGAGCTTTTATCTTGCAATGGATAACTATTACACTTGTCAGTTTTCGCAGTTAATGGGTTAAATTTCCCTACCAATATGGCGGGATTAATTCTCGCGTCTTGTTCTTTTCCTCACTGTTCTTCCTTTCTGTACTTCCAGAGAAAATCCTTGCCGTCCCTGATCCCGGTCTCTATGGATTCATCAACCAGGGCCATCTCTCCGTCGATGGTATCGACGATGAGGAAGAGATGAAACTCACCGACGTAAGTTACTTAGAATCTTATCATGAAAGCTAAAACTAACCCCGAAAAACATGCTCTTAGGTAACCAATGATTAACAAAGAAAGCTGTGTTGATATTATTATATAAATTTTAATCACATATATTTCAGATTATTATCGGAGTTACTTTATCATTTTATGTTTAAAACTATTGTCTCTTAAGAGGTTTACCTTACTTTTTATGTATCAGTGTTGATATAAGTTAAATGAGTATCTAAAATCTCCTATCTTATACTGTACAGTAGTATAAACATACATTTGCCGAATAATCACAAGAGCTTTCAAACAATTCTTTATTAATGGGTATTAATCTATTGATAGTTTGTGTTGAGCCGACCAGAATTCGTTGTTTAATAAGTCTGTTCACATCCAAAGAGATCCGTCGGGAATAGAATACTGTCCGACAGAACTCTGTATTTTATCGAAATGGCCGTGTGTTAGTAAAGTGTGTGTGATCGTCTGTTTGTTTCAATTTCTTCCTGACTAAAACCAACCTTTTCTCTTTCTCCACACAGAACGCTTACGATGTCTTGGGCTTCTCTGATGATGAGAAATTGTCCATGTACAAATGTACTGGTTGTATTCTTCACTTGGGTGAGATGAAATGGAAGCAGAGAGGTGAACAGGCTGAAGCTGATGGAACAGCTGGTAAGTACTTCTAGTTACTGGACACCTTCCCTCCAAGTAGCAATGTCTTTATAGATAATAAGATACAGTAAACTCAATACTTTCGTGTTCATTCTGTATTCGGAATGTATCAGTATCAATCTCTTATGAATCTTCTTCAAAATATTAATATCTTCTGTAACGTATACCCCTTGGATATCTTTACAATATCTATATTCTTTACCAGGAATTATTTATCAAAATTGTAGGCTCATACCAAATTTCCCACTTGGGCTCCATCTGTTCTGGCCTGATGGCTTATTCCCCGCTCCCCCCAAATACCGATAAATAGATCACAACCTCCTAAAAGAATTGGTCAAATTAAGTAACTAAACAGGAGCCTAACTGATTGAATGTAATCTCTTCCCAACCTGTCCGACATTTTTTCTCATCCATCTCTTCGCTTTTCCACTTACAGAGGCTGAGAAGGTCGCTTTCTTGTTGGGTGTCAACGCTGGTGATTTGTTGAAATGCTTGCTGAAACCCAAGATCAAGGTCGGCACTGAGTACGTAACACAGGGCCGTAACAAAGACCAGGTAAATATACTTACTTATATATGATAATTATAATGACATTTATTACTTATATATATTACTTATATATAAAAGTCAGAAATTATAAACTACACACACACATATATATATGTATAGATAGATATATAGATAGATGCAGATATCTATAATATAAGATATATTATAAAATTATTTTATATTAAAATCTACGAAAAACTAAAAGAGTAAAAATTTATCGAAAACCTTCTCTGTTGAAATTATAAGTTCAAAAATAAGGCAATAGATCGAAACCTAGAACTAATAAAGACTATCTATCAAAATAAAAGCGAAAATTCTATTTGACACTATAATTTTTGTCTGATAAAGCTTTTGCTTTTTCATATAGTTATAAGTTAGAATGTATAAGGTTTTTTTCGTATAGCGTTGAAAGAAACAAATCTTACAATGATTCCAATTTCCCTTGTCCTGACATTGTTCTGATCTTTTTTGTCTGTCTTCTTTCCCAGGTCACCAACTCCATTGCTGCCTTGGCTAAGTCCCTGTACGATCGTATGTTCAACTGGTTGGTCAAGAGGGTCAACACAACCCTTGACACCAAGGCTAAGAGGCAGTTCTTCATCGGTGTGTTGGATATCGCCGGTTTTGAGATCTTCGACGTGAGTCTTTCTTACTTACACTATTCTTATACTTATAATATAACTATAATTATAATATAACGATTTCTGACGAAGTTAGCCCAGACTAACGAAACATGTTGAATTGAATAAAGAAATCTCATTTGTAACATCGGCTTTCCGAATTGTCTTTTTAATATAATATAATATAATATAATACTCGGATGAATTTTAATCCACATCCATACATTGATCATATAACTTGTAATATTACTGTCGCCTCAAAGAATTAAAGTACATTTTATCTTTTTATTCTCTGTTCATTTTAATTCTAACTCTTTGCTTTGTTTTCTCTCCTTTTTTCTGAATGTAGTACAACAGTTTCGAACAGTTGTGTATCAACTACACCAACGAGAGGTTGCAGCAATTCTTCAACCATCACATGTTCGTACTTGAGCAAGAAGAGTACAAGAAGGAAGGCATTGTATGGGAATTTATCGATTTCGGTCTTGATTTGCAAGCTTGTATTGAGCTGATCGAGAAGGTAATTGTTTTATACTTTTGATCTTTAACATCTATTATTAATTAAGAACATCATTCTATTGGAAATTGGTAATAACTTTATTATTTAATGGCTGCGGTCAAACTATCTTTACTTTGGACCATACAATATATATTCTATTACTCTAAAGACCAAAATAAAAATTATTCACGAAAATAGAGCAATATTTACAAAAGTTATATATAATTTTTAATAGGGAGTTAATTCTCACCCACCCTGTACAAAGTAAATAAATTGAAATACAAAAGCAAAAATCAATCATACTGCATTTTTTAAACTTCCTTCTAAATAAATCTTTGAGTCATTCTGCTCATGTTCCTATTGCTAATGTTATATTTTCTTTCTTTTTTCCTGCTTTTTTCAACTCTTCAAAATCACAGCCCATGGGTATCTTGTCCATCCTTGAAGAGGAGTGCATGTTCCCCAAGGCTACCGATGTTTCCTTCAAGAACAAATTGTACGACAACCATCTTGGAAAGAACCCAATGTTTGGCAAGCCCAAGCCCCCCAAGGCCGGCTGCGTCGAGGCTCACTTTGCTTTGCATCATTATGCTGGCAGTGTAAGTATCAATTAATCACCTTAATTAATTTCCTAACTAATAAATTGGTAATTATCTACCTTTTTCGTATTGTCAATTTCTATTTGTCTTGGCCTGAATCTGTTCTGACTTGGCAAACCTTTCTCTCTCTTACAGGTGTCTTATAACATTGCTGGTTGGTTGGACAAAAATAAGGATCCAATCAACGAGAACGTCGTTGAACTGTTGAAGAACTCTAAAGAACCCATCGTAAAGATGTTGTTCACCCCCCCTGGTAAGTATCAGTAATATTTCGATGATGAAATCTTTTCTTTCTTGTAACGTCCCGAACCGGATTTCCAGATCTTCTACTTTGACATCTGAATGACATGTTCCTCAGTCACTGGAACTTTAGAATCTTTTCGATTTAGCATCCGCACACTTGGACTTTAGAATCTTTTCGATTTAGCATCCGAACACTTGGACTTTAGAATCTTTTCGACTTAGCATCCGAACACTTGGACTTTAGAATCTTTTCGGTTTAGCATCCGAACACTTGGACTTTAGAATCTTTTCGGTTTAGCATCCGAACACTTGGACTTTAGAATCTTTTCTATTTAGTATCTGAACACTTGGACTTTAGAATCTTTTCGATTTAGCATCCGAA
>VCCN01003315.1:3139367-3166700 GCA_006491835.1 Architeuthis dux
TGGACTTTAGAATCTTTTCGGTTTAGCATCCGAACACTTGGAAATCTGATGGCATCTTCCATTTGAATCTTCAAAATTTATAAAACGATACTTAGAATAAGCATTGATGCTTCTAATTTATACCAGTGTCTCATAGTATACCAATAGACATTTCTTCACATAGTCACAACAAAGCTATTTCGACTTTATTATTATTATTCAGATCTTCGAGCTATTACTTGCTATTACTACACTTGATATTACTTGCTATTACTACATTACTTGTTATTACTACACATGATATTACTTGCTATTACTACACTTGATATTACTTGCTATTACTACATTACTTGCTATTACTACACTTGCTACTAAGCAAAATAATTCCCCTCTTGCCGTTTACTTACTTGTATAGAAGAACTGGTTGGTGAAGTTAGCATTTAATAACGGCTTAGTGCTAATTCCTTCTCGCTTGTATGTAGATACTACTAAACAACAGCGATTTGTAAATCAGAATTATATATATTTTAGAAACACTTCTCTTGATCAACTATCAAATAACAATACAAGAATGATTTCTAAAACGGAAAGTGAATTTTACGCCACACTATATAATCAAGGATATCCAAGACGAAAATATTTGAAAATTCATCTTGGAGATCTTAAGACTTCTTTTCTCGTTTTCTTTCTCATCGTTTATAACTTGGGATGGTATATTCATGAATTTGTTTCTTTTTTTCCATCTTTGCAGAGGATCCCGCCGGAGGCAAGAAGAAGAAAGGCAAGTCTGCTGCTTTCCAGACTATCTCATCCACCCACAAGGTTAGTCATCGTATTCTACATTTAGTCATACTTATATATTAATAGATACTTAGAATTTACTAAGCTGTGCTTAATCTGGGATACAGGACTCAGGTTGCTTACAGTACCTGCAGTTCCTAAGTGGTCACCCATCTGAGTACTTAACAGACTCAACAACATCGCTGATCTGGTGCTTTCAGAATGACTTGACCGTCATTTCAGATGTAAATACTTGGACATTTATATTCTCATCCTTCTAAATAAATGTTATTAAACCTAAGAGATTTCTGGAAGCTCACTCCACATGACAGGGACTTGGCTCCTCCGCTGATATTTAGCTATAGGAGGCACGAGTGATCTAACGGTTATCAGCACGGAAAGATGGAATTGGCATACCGAGTTCATACTCCGGCTGAGACACTTTGCGTTCACTTCGAACTACTGGCTTTGGGTTTAGTCTGAATCCATCTCTTCTACCGCAGCTATTGGTTAAATAGCTGGGCAGACCGGGCTCTTCAGCCTTGGTTGGCAACCAGTCTAGGAGATTGACAATGGTCAGCTGGAACAGCAAAACCCACTATCTAGTTTTCCTTTCCTTGTTCATGATGATTAGATCTGGTCTTCTGGCCTGGATTGGGTGATCTGTTTGAATCTCAAAGATTATTATTACTATTGTTATTATTGTAACTACTACTACTATTGTTATTATAATTATTATTTTAAAAGATATAACTGATAAAATATATCATTTTTCTGTGTTCTTACTAACTATATTTACCTGTTTCTATCTTGTAGCAGAACTGGTTTTTCCTCCCCCTTCGGTGTTCCACCTTCCTTTTTTTTAACTTATTGACTCTTCCTCTTCCTTTGTTTTCATGTCTAACTTTGCTCCGTTGACAAATCTGACTGGTCAACCTGTACTCTACAATGATTTGGATTGTTCTGCTCAGGATTGCTCTTCCTTTTGGGAGCCTGTCCTCTGCAATGATTTGGATTGTTCTACGCAGGATTGCTCTTCCTTTTGGGAGCCTGTCCTCTGCAATGATTTGGATTGATCTGCTCAGGGTTGCTCTTTCCTTTGGGGACCTTCAGCCGGGTCGAGAAGGGAAAGTTGAACTTGAGAACAACAATTCCTCCATACTAAGCTAAAAAGCTGTTCGCCCATGGTCAGCCTTGGCCGAAGGGGGCCTCAGAATGATTTCAGCGCCTGAAACTCTCTCATATTCTGATATCGAAATCATCGCAATAAGTGTGTAAATCCTAACAACAATCTGATACTTTTACAAATCCTCGAACGATGAAATGTGCGAGTGGGCTCTTGTAAAGTGTCTGAGACAGTAGGACTGGGAAAATGGGGGAATGAATAAATTAAACAGAATCGAATAAGAACATTCAGATTTTGCTTTTCAGGAAAATCTGACTGTTAAATAAATAAGTTAACACTATACTTTAGAGGGCGCTGAAGTTCACCTTGCCCAAGGCACCAAGAACCCTAGGGTCGGCCCTGATTAAAAGCAGATTAATCCATTCATTAATACATGTAATTGATTGAAAACTGTGTCGATAATATTAAACTTATATTCTGACAATCGTACAATTAATAAAAATTAATATTTTTGGTTGGACTAGAAACAGAATGCATCTACGACTATAGTAAAGTATATGAATATGTTTTGAAATGATTTTCTACTGATCGGTAATTTACTACCACTGTCCTGTTGCAACAAATACGGCCCTGGTGCCATCGTAACCTGAAAACAATCAGGCTTGAACTATTTCAATAAACTCTTAACATAAATTAGGAATCAAATGAATACAAAATGATAATTTTAATTATTTCGAAATGCATTCTAATTTTTAATCCATTCCAAAATGAAAAATAACCAAAGTTTTCAAAAGATTGATGATGTCTTCAAAGAGTTTTTCAGCCAATCGAACTCATTCTTCTTGTTAATTTGATTTGTTCCCGCAACGTTTCGGCTGACCTATTCTTCTTCAGGTGCAATGTCTTTCCGGCAATGCAAAGCAAAAAATAAAACTTTAGCAAACTGAAAAGACTCTTTGAATATAAATTACTCTTTTCAAAATTATAGACAGTATTAACGTTGCCTCTTTTGTAAAAGAACAAATCCATGGCTTTAGCTAAAGAAATTAGATTTCTGAAGTCTACAGCCATGGTGGGCAATCGCTTCGACATTTACAGGTCGGTGAAAATGATTGCCTAAACATTTTAACCCTTCCTCTATTTGTTGTGTGCCCTGTATACCTTTACTTTTAATTATTAAGAAATAACATGGATTTCTTTTGTAACAATAAATCCATGGCTTTAGCCAAAGAAATTAGATTTCTGAAGTCTACAGCCATGGTGGGCAATCGCTTCGACAATTACAGGTCGGTGAAAATGATTGCCTAGACATTTTAATCCGTCTCCCTACTTCTATTTGTTGTGTGCCCTGTATACCTTTACTTTTAATTATTAAGAAATAACATGGATTCCTTTTGTATTACAGTAGTCCGGTGAAATATCCGAGTAATATATAAAAAATGTTTCTTTCTTACTTATACGCATGCTGTCTCACGCCTATCGTCTTGTTTATTTGTATCTTTTCAATCTATCTATATATATAACTGTTCATACCCATCACAGGGTGTTCGTATCTATTTATTAATTTATCTACCTCTTCACTAACGCTTTTAATTTATACTTTATATATTGCCTGCCTTCACAATAACGATACTTATTATCACCATTATTCACCATTTTTACTGTTGTAAAATGTATATTTTTGAATGGTCTCATTCATTGCATGTCATATTTTTTTTTTGCGCCTCTCAGAAGCGCATGTCCATATCTCCTGGGGGCATGGTCGCCTGACTTCTCAGGATTTATGAAAAGAATAAATAAATAATGCCACTTTTTCGCATCCATATCTGCAACATGTCGTCGCTATTCTATGCTTTTAGGATTCCCTGAACAAGCTTATGAAAAACTTGTACAGCACCCACCCTCACTTCGTCCGCTGTATCATTCCCAACGAGCTTAAGACTCCAGGTAAATATTGTAGGCCTCGGCCGGAAAGTGTCCCGCGTGGTGTGAAGTGTTTCTTCCATATCCTTTATAAATGTCGTAATCGGTTGGTAATACAAAAAACAAAAATTGTTTCTTTTCCCCCTTCCATATTCTTTCAACAATTTATCTATTTTTTTTCTTTTAAAACCTTGCATGAACTAAATCGTAGCAGCAGAGAATGACTTCCAAAGCAGTGCATTTTGGTTCACTATATAGCAGACTGCAAATTCTTCATGATTATTGCTTCTATTCGCAAATCTTTAAAAATCTTCGACTGGGAAAATTTTCTTAATGCACCTTGCAAAAACAAAAGCAAAGGCATCAAATCAAGTAAACTTCAGCATTTTAATTCTTTTTTTTAACAATAAAGTTATTAAACGTTTCCATTAACGTATTCAAATTTCAATTAAAATGGTCAACAAAACGGTCACTCGGCCTTAGAGGGTCGAGAGTAGTCCTGACGCTTTGGACAGTCACGGAGATTGGGCAATTGTTGTCCTTGCCCGCACCTACGTGTGTGTGACCCAACAACAATTCTTACCTCTCCTTTATGTGACTCTAGTAAATATTTATAAGGACGAAATCCTGAAGTTTACTTAGCAAGCACTGCGCACTCGGACTCCTCTGCACCAAAAGAACAGTAAACAAATAATAACACTTAGTTGCTTGTCATATAGAAAAATAAAATAACTGTTGTCTCTTCTTTCCTGATATTTCAATAACCCCATATCTTTTCACCAATTGTTCCTTTCTCTTTTTTACTGATATTTGTTGGTGTTTTCTTCCTGGACTCCAATAATCATTGTTCTTTATTTTCTTTTAATGTGTTTCCTTTAGTTTGTACAGACAGACAAACAATGTGGTCGGCGAATCTGAAGTCTGTTATTGTTTGGAAGAATCGTCCTTTGTTGCATTAAATATCATAATCTATTAGTATAAACTATGTATAATTATACGGTGTGCTATCCAAAGGTTCGGGTGAATTGGAACATATTGAGCAATCTGTTCGTCTATCAATTTACAACAGTGTTTCTCTTGTCTCGCCGGACATCACCCGAAATCATTCCACCAAGAACTAAGAAAAGACTCAACTTAGTAAGATTAGTGTTTGGTCTACGGCACAACTGTGCTTGAGATATTGGACATTTTCTGAAAATATAAAGTTGATGTTTTAAAAATTAATATTTGGAAAAACGATCTAAATATACAGCCATAAAAGCCAAGGAAAGATCAGAAAGTATTCCATGATGAAAAACCAGAAAACAGTGCTAAGAAAGTTCGGTCATGGAAAATTTGGTCTCAGAGATTATGGAAATATTATTCTAAAAGAATGAAGACCATTACGGGAATATTGGTGGTTTAAGTTTCACTAAAAGAAATAGTAATTTAAAAATAAGAAATTTAGTCCCAGAAGTTTCGCCCTTGTAGGTTATTTAAAATAAACCGAATTTTGTAAGACTGAATTTTCTGGCCACACTACCTAAGCAAGAAAACGATTCTTTCACTCACTAACCCTCTTCTTACGAAGTATTTGTATTAATATGTTTTAACTATTCCTGTTTCCGTCATCTAACATTATTTATCTCTTTTTTCCTAATTTTTATATTTTTCCAATAACATTTTCCTTTTTTTCCCCTTCCTCTGCCTTCCAATATGTTAGACCACGGCGTGTGTGGTTGTCCTCCTCCCCCTCTCTCTCTCTCTCTCCTGCTTTATGTTTATTTCTCTAAAAACGCATGGTGTGTTTTCCCTAGGAATCCCTCAATAAATTGATGCTCCACCTTCGGTCTACACACCCTCATTTTGTTCGCTGTATTATCCCAAATGAAAAGAAAACGCCAGGTAAGGATGTCAGTCTGTCCACGAGCTTTTGAACCCCTTACAGTCATACGTCGACTTACGCCCGACCGACTTACGTCCGATCGCAGATACATCCCCATGAGCTTTCAGTCATTGAAGTTCTATGGTTCAGCTGCTAAAGAAGAAAAATGTTATTGTTAGCTTGCTATCGAGAACGCCGTGTATACGCCATGTTTGTTTCAAGCTCTCCAAACAGAGAAGACGAAAAGGAGAAGATTAAAAGAAACACCTTGCTGGGTTGAATGACTTAGTGAAAGAAACGTAATGCATAACATTTGTTCCTTTCTCATAAAAAAGTGAAAAGCAAAGAACAGGTAAATATATATGTGCCATGGTATCTTATGTTGTGCAGTACGTATATTTCACTTCACCCTATAATGGTCGACTAACGCTCAGGTCGAGTTGCGTCCATACAAACAGACGTAACCCGGAGGCTAGTCGACGCATGGCTGTATTGGTAAATATTAGTTCTGCCGCGGAAATTTTGAATGTTAATGCGCTAGTATTAAATCTACAACTCAACGGCAGACAAAACGACATATTACGAACAAAATCAGCCATCTTGGTTTTTGGCCGAATGTATTGCTCTTGCGTCGGCCATCTTGTTTGCGTGGATATTTGTAAAATAAGCTTTACAATTTGAGAGGTTTCTCTGTTTAATTTCCTCGTCTCCCTCATTATTTTCATATAACAAATATATACACTAATCTATCTATCTAGTAAACTCCCATCAATCGATCCATCTAGCTTATCTCAGTCGGTTTTAGCAATGATTGTATCTCTATTTTATATGTCTCCATTTTTATACTGTGTAAAAACGGTTAATTATTTATCAGTATCAATCAACACGTTGCATTAGACTAAACGCTCAAAAAAAGATAATCAAGATTTCTTTAATTCATTATTAGATGAAGCGTTATCAAATATTATTAATGTTTGACTAGTATTTCTTTCATCTTATTTCTCTTGCTTTTTATTGTAATTTCCACACAAACGAAGTAAAAGTAGAGAATATAGCTATATGATTAAAATTGAATGACTCGTGTGGTTTAGCTTTATTAGATGAAGCATTGTGAAATATTATTAATTTGGATAAAAAAATGAAGATCCGGAGACATTATTTTAGAAAACCAAAACTGAATTGTTGATATTAAGATTTTCAAGTAGAAATTTGAGGTTAACTGCTGCAGTACGGCGTATTCTAAGAACTGGATGTAGACATTTTGTAGTTCTGTGAATAGTACTTCTGTCCCATAAAAGTCATTACATTTGCATATATAAATGTATATATAAATGTAACTATTACGGGACAGGGGCAGTATTCTGTACAAAATGTATTGATGCCTGGCGTCAGTCTGCCCTGTATACATCTTCCGTCCGTTATTGAGCTAGGTCTGACCGTGTTTTTCCATTTTCTTCTTCTCCTCAGGTCTTATTGATGCTGCTCTTGTACTGCATCAGCTCCGTTGTAACGGTGTACTCGAGGGTATCCGTATTTGCCGTAAAGGTTTCCCCAACAGGATCATCTACTCTGAGTTCAAGCAGAGGTTGGTAGCAATAAAACTTATAACTAAAAATGTAAATAATTAGCAATTATTACTTTGTTTATATATACTACATATATACTACATGATTAGTTAATATACAGTGTGTTAAAAGCTTATTTTAACATACCTTTACAGCTTCAAAATTGATAAAATCTGGACCAAAGATCAATATTAATACAACAAATACAGAAATCAAGTTTCAAAATTAGGACCAAATATCAATATTAATATAATAAATACAAAAATCAAGCTTCAGAATTTGGACCAAATATCAATATTAATATAACAAACACAAAAATCAAGCCTCAAAATTTGGACCAACGATCAATATTAATATAACAAATACAAAAATCAAACTATTATTGAAACAAAAATGAACAGTTCAGTAGTTTCTTTTCCAAAAAGAAATAGAAATTCAAATATATCTGTGAAATCTTTCACGGGTATTAACTAGTATATATATATATATATTAAAAGCCTAGTGCATTATTTTCAATAGATATATTAACCAATATAAAAAGAGATAATTTAACTTCTCAAAATAAGCATTTCAAGCTAATTTGAAATGTAAAGAAAAAATCCCCAAACAGAAGTCTCATGTCTCCGTTTCTCCTTCCAGATACTCCATTTTGGCTCCCAATGCCATCCCAAGTGGATTCGCTGACGGCAAAGTTGTTACTGACAAGGTCTTGAGCGCTCTCCAACTGGACACCAATGAATACCGTTTGGGTAACACCAAAGTCTTCTTCAAAGCCGGTGTCTTGGGTATGCTTGAGGATATGCGTGACGAACGTTTGTCCAAGATCATCTCCATGTTCCAAGCTCACATCCGTGGTTACCTCATGAGGAAAGCCTACAAGAAACTGCAAGACCAGCGGTAAGCATATTACCATCACCTATTACTTATTACTACTTACTATTACCATCATGACTTAAGATTATCTATTATCTTTTCATTATTATGCTTAAAGCCATTTGATATTCATATAATTATACATATAATAGCACCATTCTGTCATTAACACTTGAATTAATTCCTAACCGGACAATCTTTTCTTCATAAAATTTCAATGTATTTATATAGTACAATCATTCGCAGTACATTCACGTTATACATATAATAGCTCCATTCTGTTATTAATTTCATTAATTCCTGAACACTGACAATACCTTTTTTCCTTTTTTTTTAATGCATTTCTATATTAATTTTTCTTTTCTTTTTCTTTTCCTTCCAGTGTTGGCTTAACCCTTATCCAACGTAACGTCAGGAAATGGTTGATGTTGAGGAACTGGGAATGGTGGAGGCTTTTCAACAAAGTAAGTTACTTAGTCCACCATTAATACTTAATATAATAGATATTCAATAAGCTAGATTTAGATATCCATCTCTTTTTATAAAAATCTGATGGATACTGGAATTCAAAGTTCGTTATAGGCTCAGAAGCAACTTTGAGTGTCCGAACAACTTATTTACCCGTTAACTGTTATTTTTAAAGCTTAACTTTATTTAAATATTTACTTTCACCATAAGCGTAACAAGAGCTGAATATTGATATGCTGGCACTACTGCCTTGATAATAATATATATTTTTAAAATATAAAATATATGTACAAATACTTAGTCCAATTAATATAATAGATATGCAATAAGCTAGATTTAGATATTCATCTCTTTTTATAAAGATCTAATGGATACTGGAATTCAAAAGCTCGTTATAGGGCCAGAAGCAACTTTGAGTGCCCGAGCAACTTATTAACTCGTTAACTGTTGTTTGCTGATTAAAATGAGTTGCCTTCCATTTCTTACCCTTTCTCTCTCTTTTCAATCAGGTCAAGCCCCTTTTGGGTATGGCTCGTCAAGAGGAAGAGAACAAGAAGGCCCAAGAAGAGTTCGCCAAGATGAAGGAAGAATTCGCTCGTTGCGAACAAATGCGTAAGGAACTTGAGGAACAGAACACCGTTCTCATGCAGCAGAAGAATGACTTGGCCATTGCTATGTCATCCGGCGATGATGCTCTCGGAGATGCTGAAGAGAAGATTGAAGGTCTCATTAAGCAGAAGAGTGACATGGAAACACAAATCAAGGAACTCGAAGAGAAGCTTATGGATGAGGAAGACGCCGCTGCTGACTTGTCTGCTTCCAAGAAGAAGAACGAGGCTGAAATGAAGGAACTCAAAAAGGATATCGAAGATTTGGAAGCTGGTTTGGCTAAGGTAAGTTTCTTTGAAATAAGATCAAGATCTAATATTCTTCGAATTTCTTAGATGAAGCATTGTAAATTATAGTTATATAGTATGTTAAGATAAACTTAACATTTGACCACCATCTTGCAATTGTAGGCTGAACAAGAGAAGACCACCAAAGACAACCAAATCAAGACACTCCAGGATGAGTTCGCTCAGCAAGACGAACATCTCGCCAAGGTTAACAAGGAGAAGAAGAACCTTGAAGAGGTGCAGAAGAAGACCCTTGAAGACTTGCAGGCCGAAGAGGACAAAGTCAACCACCTCAGCAAACTTAAGACCAAGCTTGAACAGACCCTTGATGAACTTGAGGACAACCTTGAGCGTGAAAAGAAGATCCGTGGTGATGTTGACAAAGCCAAGAGGAAGGTTGAGCAGGACCTTAAGACCACCCAGGAAACCGTTGAGGATCTTGAACGTATCAAGAGGGATCTTGAGGATGCCGGAAGAAAGTTAGTGCTTCTTTCTATCTCTTTATTACCCTCGATTTACTTAGTGAACTTTTATGGCCCAACAACTCTGATCCTTTCCCTTTAGATGATTGTCGAATTAAGCCATCATTGGCTCACTGATACATACATGGGGCACCCAGTGAAAAATGAACTCAGAATTTTATTATTTATTTTTTTATTATTAGATGAATTGTTCTAACCCAATATTGTATTCATTCTTAATACTTAATTAAAATTACGATGAAGGTAAAAAGTAGTTAAAATAATACAATATTGAAATTGGAGTAGTGGTTAGTTAGCTAGTCTCGGAAACTACTGTTGTGAGTTCGATCCTCATTGGTTACCCCACATTTCTATCCTTGTGCAAAAATAAAGTTCACTAAACAATTATGTCTTTAGATTGACATATTACATGTTTCTTTGTTTTTTTTCTCGCCCCGCAGGAAGGATATGGAAATTAATGGTCTCAATTCCAAACTTGAAGATGAACAGAACCTTGTTGCCCAACTCCAGAAGAAGATCAAGGAACTCCAGGTAATTATGCTCTTCCTGTTCTCTTGCACATATTCACAAGAATCATCTTGTGAGCGCTGCTGCAAAACCACACGCTTATTTTGAAAGCTTCGTAGAATCACAAAACAAAAAAGACAACTGCTATGTAGTGCGCGACAAAGCCAAAACATTGAATCAATCTCACATATCTTTGGAGCCCAAAACGACCATCACTCCCGAAAAGAAAATGAAAGTTGCATGAATTAAAGCGTTAAGAATTCGTTCATTTATATTTAGTACTAGTGAACATGTCTGCCTTTTTTACTCTTAGAGATAGAAAAAAAGAGGATATACAAATCCGAAATCACTTCTCGCACTTTCTCGTTCATCTTTTTCTGTACTCGCACATTTCTATTACTCTTTTCTCTTTTCTTTATACGCAAGGCACTTTTCCTAATACACGAGGCACTTCATCTCCTTACACCTTTAGTTTTTTTTCTTCACGATCATATTTTCTTATATATCAGCTTGTGTTTTTGCTCGCTTCTGCCTATTATATCTTAGTGCAAATCACTTCGGCTTCCGCACAAATAGTAATTAGTAATGGTTTCTTTAAATGATTTGGATTTACCAGCACTTTTCTGATATAGTTTCTTTACCAGTTCCATTGTCTTTTTGGCTCTTGAATAAAACAACTCCAACCCATTTGTGTTCCTCTCTCTCTGTGGTAATCCTAAGGATTGGCACATCGCATTTATTTACTATCCAAATCTTTGCTAATGTTTGTCTTATTTATTCATTTATTTTACTTTGAGGAACAACATTCAATAATAATAATAATAATAATAATAATAGTAATTAATAATAATAGCAGCGATATGGACCTTTCCAGGGAGCTGAAGAAATTGTGGAATATGAGGATGACTGTAATGCAAATAGTAGTCGGAATCCTCGGAATCTAGCAAAATGGCTGGAAGAACTCAGCCAGAATACTGAGAAAAGACCTGGAGTATTGAGGAGACTTGCTGTCACTTGACATCCAGTGAAAACTACTAGTGTGAAGACTCAATGAGTACAAATAATAAGCCTTGCAGTGTGGCTGGAAGAACTTGAAACCCAAGACCATCCAGATAACAGCATTGCTGAAAAATATGTTCATTTATATTTAGTACTATTGAACATGTCTGGAATATTAAGGAGACTTGCTGTCACTTAATCTCCAGCGTAAGCCACCAGTTACTACTGGTTGGTACACACAAGGAAAAGTCTTGGAGATTAATATGAAGACACGGTCTAGAAATACTCCAAGACAACATCAAAGTTCTCCTCTCCAGAATATGTATTAGTGATATTTAAACTACATTCACTTAACCAGCCTGATGTTAAAATCTTTAAAAACGAGAGTATCTAAATGTTTCCTTATGCAATCATCGCTTTAACGTCTGCCTGGTTATTTCAATTCTCTAGATACAACGTCTGTCCCATAATAGTTGTTACATTTGCATATAAAAGATCACTACTAAATGTAAAACTATTATGGGACAGAGCTAGTACAAAACATCTTTCACACAACCTCCTTTCTTTGTTCTTCGCGCTTCGGTTTCCTTCAAGTCTTCAAATCTGTACATTCGAATTTCTGTTCTTCCTCAAAGCAAAATCAAGCAATCACATTTTTTCTTTACTCATTCCTGAATAAATATTTCTATAATTTCTTTCCTTCTTCAATTTTCGCCATCTTCATCTTTCTCTGTCAAAAATCACTGAACATCGTCTTTCAATACGTTTATCAATTCTGTCTTTGCACTCTTTACATTAGTGATAGAAAATTAGTATTATTGCATATAAAATATTACTACTAAACTAAACGTATTTAGCTAATTTCTGCATTAAACCAAGACGTAGGATGCATTCAGCATACTTAAAAGCTACATGTTTTCTCTTCGACTAAAAGATTGTGAAAACCAAAATTTAAATGCAAGAGAATAGCAATAGGTAAGCGATTGTCTTAGTTTTCAAGACGCATAACCATAGTCGGGTGGTTTTTCCAAGAGAAAAGTCTATGCATTGAACAAACTAAACTTGCCTTACTAAGACTATACTCTCACTTATAAACATCTTCAATACCTACTAAATGTAGCCTGAAAATATTTACTTCCTTTGATTTGGTGTTAGTTTAGAAGCAAAAGTACCAATCAGTTTTATGCTTAGCGTCTCTTTTCTTGGATGTGTAAACCTGTAAAAGTGTTTTTCGATGCTTCTCTGTCTATTTTAACACTTTCACCAAAGGCAGTCAGCTATAGATTTGTCGAAATAAAAACAAGTCCTGTAGATGGGCCTGAAAAGAAAGTTTTAAAAGCTAAGAACTGATACCAGTTGCTTCCTGCATTATCCTTTGCCTTACGCTCCGTATTGCCTTCTGCAAGCTGAAGGTGCCAGTACAATGGTTTTTAAATAGTTCTTTTTGGCACGAACTCAAGCACCACCCACGGAACTCGTGCCAGAAAGGCGGGACTAGGAAGACGAAAGAACAGGAAACGCTAACAATAGGCACAAGTAGTCTGTAGAATGAGGAAGCAATCTGTTCTACGTTGCTTAGCACAACCTCCAAGAACTGGGGGGCGTTAGACCTTGAGTCGATGAGAATGTAGACATATCAAAAACAAACCATGAGCTGTAGACCAAAACTTGTAGGATGTATAAAGATGGCTTGTTGATTCTCAAGCGTGATTCACATCTGGTAGACATGTCTTATCTTTGTATTGTCTGGTTAATTCAAAGAAAGGACCAAAATTGGAGCATAGTTTTGTTCCTGGCCAGAAAGTTGTCTGTTCTGTAGACAATATACAGAAATGGCCATTTTTTTTGCAAAGATGCCGAAATGGTCGTTTTTGTGGCCAAGATGTAGAAATAGTCGTTTTTGTTGCCAAGATGTAAAAAATAGTCGTTTTTATGGCCATGATGCCGAAATGACCGTTTTTGTAGCCACGATGCCAAAATGCTTGTTGTTGCATAGTCAGAATTATTTTATTGTTGCTTTGCACTTTCTGTAGAATGACTTTAATTGGTTATCCAGTTTACTGCCAACAATTCTCATAGCGAAAAAATATAGATAAATAAAGTTAGATTTATGTTTCTTTCTTTTACCTGGTAGTTCTTTCCCTATTCCGTGACTGATAGAAGAATTATTACTCATCCTTGGGTCGTTTTTTTCTTCTTAGTAAGCTAGCTTTGTCGGCATCCAAGAAATGTTGATAGAAAAAAACTGTTGATGGATGAGAAAGGATGATAGGGACGTTTAGGGCGATGTGTACGGAGGAGGAAATGCCTCTCTAAATATGGAGAAAGAACTTCAAAACTACAAAAAGAATGTGCTCACGCTTCTTGAAGTTTTGGTTTAGTAACTGAACACCAACTTCGGTGAAGTAAGCACTTAGGTAGGCAGAGATGGGTAGGGTGGGCTGACTTGGAAAGACAGGCGGACGTGGAGTCATGCAGGCAGACAATCTCTTCTCTGTGTGCAGGGGGCAGGAGTCTGGGTTGGTAGACTGGGTATGCAGGCATACTGGGTGTGGGGTAGGATCTGAAAAATGGAGGTGTCGAGATGAGGGGGTGATGTTATGGAACGCGGCATCTTTGGAGATAACGAGGAAAGATTTCAAGATGGCGAGCATTTCCCAAAATAGACTCATAGGAAGTGGAAGATGAAACATTTCGTTGTTAGAAACCCCTACCCACGACTTACAGCTGATTCACTTCCTCATACACACACATTATATATATACATATATACATATATATATATATACACATATATATATATATATACATATATACATACATGCATATACCTACAGTCTATCGTTTGCTTATCTTCATGCTTAACTGAAGATTCGTCTGGTTTTCAAGTGACAAAATCCAGACAAGAAGTTTAGCTCAAAACTTGATTTTTTATCTATTTCGTATAAAGAAAACACGCACATAGATAGATTTTATAAGAATCTCAAACCAGGAAAGTTACACTGACTATATATCAGAGTGATAAATAAATTCTAGTCTAGAACAATAGCTTTTTGCGTTCCGCCTTCTGGTATAAATATTTGCAGACAACCAGGAAAGGCAAAAACACAACAGTTAGTCATTGTACGAAATATTTCTAGCGAATTCCAGATTTCATGTCTTTGTAGAAGGTCGTTGGTTGCAGATCTTCTAAAGATATTTACATGCCGAAATACCCTATATATACAGACTGACATACCTCTCTCTTTCTATATATATACTCATGTATATATAGGCATGTGAAAAATATGTAAACTACTTTTTAGGTCGGGTATGGGAGTGGGGAAAGTTAGTTATTCTTTTTATAAACATATACTAATTTGCTCACAGGTTAGACGCAAAAAATAACTTTTGGCTAAACATAAAAGAATAATAATAATAATGATGATAGAATGGAATGATAATGATGGCGATGACGAGTGATGTAGGAAAACAAAAATAAAATAAGGAAAAAAGTTAAAAACAGGAATAACCAAGAAAAGAATAGAACATTCTATGACTTTCATTACCAAGTCAAGTCTGAATACCGTCAGCATGACCGATGCGTATCACGTTACACCCAGGAAGAAGGAAGCAGACTTCTGATTGGCTGACAGGAGCAGACAGTCGAGAGGAGGAGAAAGAGGTGAAGATGCTGCATACTGACTGCTACAACGATGATGACGACGATGATGATGATGATGACTCATTTACATAACTTTTCAACATAGCCTCCTTTTAAAGCTAGTCCATTGGCTCGGAACCCTCCCATCTCCTCACCTGCCTCACCTTAGCCAGGCACACACATACCTTTCGCAGATATAAGCGGTCGGTGGTATACAAAGTAGGAACATTCTACAACCAAGTGGCTTTCGAATCTCATTTCCGGGATTATCTTCGGTTCCTACCTGGACTTGAAGTGAAAGATAAAATAACTTAATTACATCAAAGATACAGCTTTCACTTCTCTCCAACAAAAAGTTCTACCTTCTACATATACTGGCTGTAGATCCTTAAAGAACATATACAGCAAACGCACATTTATATTATACTGTGCAAGCGAGATTTATACCCAGCTACAATCAAACCAAGTCTTTTCTATATAGCACAGACCATACTTTTCGCTTAAACACCACCACTGCTTATAACTGAGTTTATCTGAACACTATTCGGGAGAGGGACATACATTTTAGCAAGACAACAAGGATTCCATGGCAACTATTGAAGAGGTAACTGAACTCCCTCAGCAACCCGAACCCATCGAAACACCAGTCGCTCCAGAACCAGTATCTGCTGTAGAAGAACCAGAACCCGTCCAGGTTCCCCGACAGGCAAGCCCACCTCGGGTGGCTTCGCCTTGTCCTCCTTCTCCGTCTCCACCCAAAGTTGATAGCCCCCAACCACCACCGGCAAAACCGGACAGTCCACCACCACAACCACAACCCCAACAACAAACACCACCACAGCCAAAGGCTAAACTGGAACCTAAAATGTACGAAGAAGACCACAGCAGTACTACACAGAAAGAACAGTCCGGGTATTCCAGAACCTCTTCCTCTCGACTTACACCGCACAGATCCACGGATTTTGCTGATTTGCTAGGAAGTATGAGTCGCGAGTTTCGAGGAACGAGTCCAGCTGTGCTGGAAAATATTTCGTCCCACCCGCTGCTCTATCGCCAGTATGAAGCACCTGTTAATCCAAAATTAAGCGCTAGGTCCAAGAAAATCATCCGAGATGCATCCGATCTTGCATTGTTTTCACCTGGATTAAAATCCCTTCTTGAAGTATGTCTCCTTAACGTTTCAGCTTTCTTTCTCTTTTTCTTATTCTTATTTTGTTTTTTAACATTCACTCGCATCTAAGTCGCTTATTGCTTTCTGCCTGACAAAAAAGAATCGAGAAAACACGTTGAAAAATCACGCGTTAAATATAAAGATATAAAAATAATAATTCATTGTGGTTTGAAAAGCCACGTCTAGACAAAAAAACAATTCATAAGAACAAACAAAGCAAAATGGCCGCCAATTATCGAATTCTGTCGTTTTTTGGCGGGCGCTGCTTATTTACCAAAAATGGCCGTTTGAAATAAACGAAAAGCAAACTTGTCTGCTCTAAAAGAACAAAGCAAAACACGTTGAATGCAAGACTAAAATGGGGTTCGTTTTCCGCCATCTCAAAATTCTACAAGGTTTTCCGTTATTATGTCATCAGAAATGTCGAAAACCTACAGTTACACGGATTGTACAAAAATGGAAATGCTGACATTACATTCTGACGAATACCGGAGTTCTACAAACTACACCAGATTCTTATACTTTTATTTCATTCTTATTAATACACAGAATATTTTTTTTAATTCTCTTCTCACTTCTTTTCCTCACTTTTTCGTCTGGTCTATCTTTTCTATTATCTATTTCTTATTGGTCTATTCATCCGATTTTGTTTCACCAGAAACAAATTTCGTTTCTCTTGTCTTAAGCACGAATTTCTGCTTTTGCTTCGTAGCTTATCATTCGTTTTTTTTTCCTCGCAAACAAAACAAGCAATCATTTCTTTACACTTTAAATATTTCTTTCTTCGCCTGTCTATCTTCGTATTATTAAAAGATTATAATATAATACACACGAACTGTACATTAAACTCAAAAACTATATCATGGAAAAGCAAGAACAAACATTATAAAAAGGTAGGTTCGTTAATAAATTAATTCAATAGAATAAGACTAAAAACCAAATATTAATCCTATAAATTGAAAAACATTAACAATTTAATATTTTCGTAATAGTTTAAAACGTACCTATTTAAACAGATTTATTGAATATAAAAAGGTGGACACAAACAATAACAGTAGCAATATTAAACCAAGAGACAAATGTATCATCCGCCATTAATATAGAAAATTTAACAAAATGTCGTCTGCTCAAAGGCATACTTTTAGGAAAAGTTGACAAAATGTTTATCTCTCTAGAACAGATTCAAAAACTTGTACATTATCATTTTTCTTTACAAACCAAGTAAATTAAAAGAAATTAATAAATCGCATAAAACGGTTGTTTATTTGCTCACATCAAACACATTTTCAAGAGCTAAGCGATGTTACATTTTTCTTTACAATTATTTCTTTTACATCTCATAATTAGAAAATAAATTCTTTCGTTAGCTTGAAATTTGCATCAGTTTTCATTCTAAAAGATTAAATATGATCAGGTACAAAGAAGCAATTTGAGAAATATTAGTACGCTTTATAATAATTTGGTCTGAAAGTTCTTAATAGCCATAATACATATAATATCACCAATTGTTGTTATAGCAATAATAATAATAATAATAATAATAGAATTTCGAGAATCAGATCATTTTTGTACAAATAATTGTTATATTAGTCAGAGCCAGGAAAAATAACATAGCGAAGAAGTACAGAAACACAATCCAAAAATAGAAAAGAATTCCAATAGTTTGGTTATTACCATATTTGAGTATCATTCTTTTGAAACATTCTTTGGCACTCTGATGCACCGCCATGTTGATATCTCAAAGAAACAGAATAATCAAGTGTTATTTTTTCTTTAAAATATGACACAAAGCTTATATAAGATAGATAGATAACTAATTAAAACACCTCATTCATTAATAGCAGATTATTCATAAAATATTCATTCGTACCAGCAAATATATATCTGCTTTAAACATACAATTATTTCGTTGCATAAAACGTTACATTGTTTTCTCATTGTGAGATAACGATATAAGACTAGGAAATGCGCTTAACTTTTTGTATAAGGATTGTCCTTTCACTAAAACACATAGAATTTCAGTTTTAGTATTTAACTAATATCACGTCTGGCTCCAAAGAAGAAATGCGTATCTTTTTAGGATTCAATGAAACATGTAAAAAAACACAAACGTATAAACGTATAAACAAAACACGCATGTATTTGCCTAAGCGTTTACTATAACTACTTCTGCTTTTGCGAATATATATATGCTATTTAATTCTTGTTTAACTTTACACAGTTTTATCAACTTTTAATATGTATTGCTATATAATCGTTAACTCTTTGATACGCAATTCTTTTTCTTCCACCATCAGTTGCTAACGCTAGTTGTTAAACAAAATGGTGGAATAGAATATAAACCTTTGTGCTCCTAGATATATCAAGATAAAAAGGTGGTATTAAAAATGAACCACCAATACTTAAAAACTGCGATGAAATTTAACCTCCGATGTCTCAAAGAGTTAAATGGTTTTACCTTAAAACCTAAGCAATTATTTTCTTAAATATTAGTTATTTTCTTAAAATAAATAAACCACCATTGCGTCGGGCATGAAAACAAGCCTTTCGCCTTTTGCTTATTAACACACAAACCAGCCGATAAAACTGTAACTGCTTTCATTTTATTCGCAAATACTTTTATAGATACTCATGTTACAGGCGGTATTTTCTAGACATTCATTTAATTCTCGTTTATAGAAAATATCCGCAAATTTGATCAAGCCCTTATTTATTAAAACATATACATAAATATACAGCAAATTGGGTGCCTACAATAGCGCAATAGTTAGCAAACTGGTCTCGCAGGCCAATTACCTAGTGCATCAAATTTGATCCTCACTGGGTGTCCTACGACTCTAGCCTCGTATCACAATAAGCCCAGTTTATTAAATAACTATAAGGTAGCTTTACTGTGAATCCATGGTTAGCAAGCTAGTCTTGCATACCATTACTATAGTGAGTTCGAGCCTTATTGGGTCCCCCACTACTGTAGCCTTGTGATAATCTTATTAAATAACCATAAGGGCGCTTTGCCGTGAGCAGTGGCTAGTGAGCTATTCTCGCAGACCTTAATTATAGTGTTCGATTCTCACTAGGTGCCCAATAATTGAGCTTAGTAAATATCAACTGAAAATAGACATTTATGCTTTTCTTATAGTAGTGCAAAATGCTTATACTGCTAGTGAATGTAGATGTATACTCTTGTAAATCATGTTTAAGGAACATACGTGTATATACAAATACAAGCTTTACGCTACTTCCCCAAGCCGACATAGCTATGAACTGTGTCTGTGAGCATCTGTGCGCTATCTCGATTCATTTTATGCATCGGTTAGCGAGATGTGCCCTAAGGTTTCAGAAAAGCCTAAAAAAAATCCGTAGAGCTGTTACGCTTAGCATAAAACTGGCAGACATAGAAGAAGGTAACTTAAAAGAATTTCCTATATAAATTAATGGTAAATGCTTCTTTGCTTTATGCTATTTCGGCTTACGAAAGATTTCATGTTTTGGTTTGGTATTTTATTTTAACCAGACGATAAACGAAAGATTTCATGTTTTGGCTTTGTATTTTATTTTAACCAGTCGATAAACGAAAAGTTTGATGTTTTGATTTTTTTATTATATTTTTATCAGACGATAACTTGTTACGTTAAATAAAAAAAAGCTACATTTTAATCCCTTTTTTTCACCTTCCAGGCCAGGATTGAAGAACTCGAGGAAGAACTCGAAACTGAACGCCAGGCCAGATCCAAGGTAAGTTCGTCTCTTCCTGATATTCCCCCCTCGCCCTCAAACATTCTTCCCTCACCCTCATCTCTAAGCCTCTTCTCGAAAGACTCCGCCCTTGGCAATATGTCCGCAACACCCTAGCCCTCACCCCAAACAATTTTGCAGATGAGAAATCTCCTTTCATGGTTATAACAGGCGACATCAGAGATCGCAGCAACCGGTGCTAAAAATATCCTCCCGAATCGCTTACGTGCGGTGGTGGCTCTGTGTGCGAGAATGGACGGATGTACATATATCTGAGAGGCGCCTATATACATCGGATTTATTACTTACCTCCTGTTTTTTTTCTTTACTACCTATCTCGTTTTTTCTTTTTTCTTCTTTTTCTATTTTGTCTCTCTCTTTTTCTTCTCTCTTTCCCCCTTCCTTCTGTATCTCCGGTTTCTATTTTCTCTACCTCAGGAATTTTGTTTAAGCACCGAGTCTCTAATGTAGGCACTGGGGTAGATCTTCCCAGCGAAGTTTTCGCAGACTACCCGACTCGTACCCCACCCACCCGTTAATTGGCTCTTCGCCTACTCCCACAGTCTTAGAATTTCTCTGTTGCCTCAACAGCAATGACTCTTCGGGGAAAATTCCATGCAATGAGAAATATCCAAAAGAGAGAGAGATAGAAAGAGAGAGAAACAGCTCTCTCCTTCCTCTTTACTTCTCTTTCTCTTTATTCCCTCTTCTACTTATTCTCCCTTTCCGCATTCCTTCTCTTACTATTTCTCATGCTCCTTATTTAACCATCCTGACATGCCAGTGACATGACATTTTGTCAGAATGTCTGGCGATGAGATGGAGCGCAGTGAGAAGTGGATACATGCCTTTTCTAAAAGGTATTATTGCGAAGTGAACATAAGCTACCTCAGTCGGAATTCGAACTCAGTTCCCCGATTTCGTTTTCTGTCCTAAAGAACGATGCTCAAATCTTCTCCCCTATCACCGATTAAACGATGTGCTAAAATGTATATTTTTGTTGCCTTGTCACAGATTAAAGCCTAGTAAATATGCTCGATGAGCCCCTACCGTGAAACACTAGTGTACTCCACTACTGTTCACGGGTGTAATTAGTCCAATCATTACTAGGTGCTCCATTCCTGTGGCCTTGTACCAGACATCTTCAAAACCGACCTCAAAGTAGTCGGATGGAAGATGATTGAAACTAGTTCTACGTCTAGAATAAACAGGAAAAAAATGTCTGTAGATGATGATGGTGATAGCGGAAATAAAAGATTCCTATGTCAAGCTGTCCCAATCCCACCCCCACACAACTTTACCAACCAACATACCCATCAACAGCTGTTGGTAGAGGTTTAACTGCTGAATGGTAAATGTTATAATGACATATAAGCAAGCTTCAGTGACGCCTGATGAAGAAAGGGAACGAAGCGACATCAGTTCTCGCACTCCCTTTTTTCAGCCACACCCATCACCGTTTTCCCCCACACTTCTAGTCCCATTACCACATTTGGTATTTCTTATTTACATTTGTCCCTCGACTCGCAGCTGTTTAACAAAAACACACGGAAGAAGGATGAAGCGGGGGAGGGCACTGGCGCGTGCCATCTTTGATGCTTTACCCGACTGCTTGAGCAAAGCCAAAACCCTAAAAATAAATATATGTGAAATATAAACGCTGCCATACTTGGGAAGAGGGAACAGGGCTACCCCTGTTCGTTTCTATACTGGCTTCTCAAAATTAATCGGTTTAAAGTGGTTCTTCATTTTACAAAATTAGTTAGTTTGCTATTGTTTAAGGGGTGAAAATTACTCTGTTAGTAATTCTTTTGCAATTTGTCACGCGATTGATTTTTGGGGGCCGGTTACCTCCCTTGACTGAACTTCCCAAAGCGTTTTAACTTTTTTTTTTTTTTTTTTTTTTTTTTTTTTTTTTTTTTTTTTTTTTTTAAATTTTAATTTGTAATACCCAATGGCATTTTTTTTCTTTCCCACCTCAAACAGGTTGAGAAACAGCGTACTGAGCTCAGCCGTGAATTGGAAGAACTTGGTGAACGTTTGGATGAAGCCGGTGGAGCCACAGCTGCCCAGGTAAGCTATTTTCCAATTGACTACATCATTAATTTAAATATCATTAAGCAATAGCCTTAATATCATTAAGCAATATCATTAATATCATTAAGCAATATCATTAAGCAATAGCCTTAATGACTTCTCTTTCCAATTATCTGATATTCATTACGAAAAAATGATAGAATAAAGAATAAAAATAAAGGATGTAATTATAGAATGATAAGCAAATTAGCCAAATGGTGTTTATTATTTTTAATTTTCGGTACAGAGACTCTCATGTGAATGGGGAGGGTGGTTAGCAGCTCAGTAAGAATTAAAAATAACACCTAGGCCGGATGGACCTCAAGATTAAACGGCCAGCTAACTAGAGATGATGTCTCGATTTAAAACAAAGGAGATGGCAACGGGAAACCACTCCACCATCACTTCCAAGAACAATCATGGCAATGCACAGTTTGTTGTGGAAAGCCATGATAACCAACGTCCTGAAGGGACATGGAACATAAAGAGACTATCATCAATATTTTTAGATGTGCGAGCATCTCTAATACCGATTGACTAACTGACTGACTGAATGTCATACTGAAAGGGAAATTGGCTATTTAGCTCTTTTGGGGCTAGATCTAGCTCCTTTTTCGATCAAGGGAGAGAACTCGCTCATCTGACTTTCAGGATTATGTCTTAAGATGTAAAAACAGATTTATTAAATAGTAAATCCACGTATTGTTATATATAAATATTTGATGGTGAACGCCAAACAACTGATCAATTCTTTAACCGATACCTGTTTTGTCTTTCCCTCCACCATCCAGATGGAACTCAACAAGAAACGTGAACAGGAACTGTTGCGTCTTCGTCGCGATCTTGAAGAGAATACCATGCAAAACGAATCCACCATTGCTACTCTCCGCAAGAAGAACCAAGAAGCCACTAATGAACTCGGAGACCAAATCGACCAGCTCCAGAAGGTTAAGAGCAGGTAATTATCGTTTTATCTAAATCTATCAATCAATCAGCCGATTATATAAAAATAATCTTCCCTTATAAAAATCTATTTAAAAAACCATTAATCTTTCTTTAATTCATGATTACAACTATTAAAGATTTTTCAAATCCATAAAAATGATTATTATTATTATTTGACTCCATCTTGATTGTTCAGTTGCCTTTTATCAAAAAGGCTTAAATAGTAGTCAAAAATTAATAATAATGAATTATAATACTTCATCTACTAAAAATAAATAATAAAATAATTGATCCATAAAAAAAGAACCCTAAACGCTTAAAATTTAAATAATCTTTTTAGATATTCTTTTTATAAAGTATCTTTTCCAAATAACCATTTATATTTTCATTATAATTTCTTTAAAGCTTTTCTTTCGTTATCAACGAATCATGATGCAAGATATTGAATAATATGAATAAATATATATATTGAAAATGTCATTTTAAAACAACTGGATGTCTTAACAAGAAACCTTTTTTAAAATCATCTACACTTTCCATCGGCTTGCATTTTGTCTTTTTTGATAAAATAAAGGATTTAAACAATCAAATATGTATATCAATAGATATCGCCCCCCTCCGCCCCAATTCTCCCTCCCAAAAATGTAGTTATTTGGCCCGTTTTTTATAACTTGCATAACAACTGTTATATGATTAGATTTTGAGGGTTGATTAGATATCTTGTCTGTTCATTTCGAGGTTGCTCGAGTTAGCCTCATAACAATGTTATAACTAAGATGCCTCTACTTATATTGACGTTTTCTTTAGCCTGGTTTAACATTTAGGACATGTTTTTTCGATAGGCAACTTTAGCCATTTTAAGAGGCACAAGATTTTATCCATTTTCCTTAATGTTCGGATTTTCTGAAACGCTGAGTTCATACGAAAAGAAAGAAGAAATATTCATGAGATATTTTAAGAAAACATAAATCTTTAATAAAATGGATGTATCTTGAAGCAATGGCTTAATGATGTGAACAGTTCAGGTCTTATGTTAGGAAGTATATTTGCTTGGATTTTCTTATGGTTAAGCTTTGAATCTTTAAATGAGGGAACAGACTATGAATTAAAAAAGTAAAAAGGAAAATATCTTGAAAAGAAAACAGAAAAGTACGAAGAAATGAAAAACAATCTAAATGCAAGAAAAGAAAAACTGGCGCTCTTGTGGTCGCCATTTTGAATAAAGAAAGAAAATGAGAGACTTTTTCGGAACAGCGTCCGAAATCTAAAAAGAAAGGAATGGAACAAAATGGAGAACGTTTCTTTAAATGCTACTAACTTGTTTTCAGACTCGAGAAGGAGAAATCCCAAATGAGAGCTGAATTGGATGACGTCCAGTCTCAGATGGAACACCTTGGCAAGAATAGGGTAAATTACTATAGTTCAATCCATCAACAGCTTCCGTTTACCTGGAGTTGTGTGCAACCTGGCATGCCTTCCTGAGTTTCAGTGCCTTGTCTATCACGTAACCGAAGGAAAAAAAGGAAAAAAAGACTACGTGTTGATGTGTCCGAGTGAAACCTTCTACTTTCTCTTCTGTTCCACAAAAAGATCGTGTGGAGTTGTTACCCTGGTCTTCGAATGTTACCCTCCAACTTTTCTTAGTCTTTCTCCCTGATTGGTTTCAAATTTTTCCCTTTCAATCTCTCCTACCTACTCGGTAGACATTTGACCTGTCCAACCTCCTTCTTTTAACATTCCTTGGCCTACCTGGATAGAACTTACCACAGTAGTCATAAAAACCCTCTTTCGTATCTCTCTACTTCATATATATATACATACACTTACATATGACTTATTATATATCATATATAATAGTTATATGTACATGTGTATTATTGAATATATTGACCGGCTTTTACCCTTTTTTACCAGATATACTTAGATTCTCAGTTCCTTTTTGTATTTCAATCACTCTCTCTCTCTCTCTGAACTATTTTTTTCTTTTATATAGTTCCTCTATCTTTTCTCTCCATATCTCTCTTTACCTCTCTATACCTCTACCTTTATCTCTCTTATCCTCCTCTCTCTGGCTATCTACTTCTCTTTCAACCAAATTTCATTTCTATCGATCTATTTATCCCCCTCTCTATTTATCTACCTACCTACTCAGCAAATAGGATTCCTCTTATCGGCCAGTCATTTCTCTTTATCCTACGCCTTTCTTTCGCCCTATTTCTTTCCGCTCCTTCAGCGAACGACATCGCCCACCTCTATTTATTTAGTCTAGTTTGTTTTCTTTTCTTTTTTTCTTTGCTGTGATGTGAAATGAGCTAACTCTCTTGCATGCGCCGAACTGTATTCCTCCTCCCTTCAGATTAGAAAAAGAAAAGAACGAAATGAAAGAACAAGCCGAAGAACTCATGATGGAAGTGAAACAACGAGAGAAGAATATGGTAATCTCTGTACTACGCTGCACTGTACAGTGACTGTACAGTAACTGTACAGTAGTACGCTGTACTGTACACAGCACTTGTATTTGCACTTGTCACCGCCTTAAAAACGCACGGGCTATATAAGCACCAGCAAAAACTAGTAATGCGCTTGGGACAGTAAATAGCAAATAAATAATTAAAATAATTGATTATTTGCCAATGCATGAAGTATCCTTAAAATCTCATAGAATATAGACATACATATATTTATATATATGAATAAAGACATACATATGTGTATGAATATAGACATACGTAGATATATCTATGAATACATGCATATAGCAGAAAATATAACTCGTAACAATACTGAGTACATGCCTTAAGAAATGCATCTGGCTACATATATATGAATATAAATAAAACACATATTTTGAAAAGTTAGCCATTTCTGATCCGACTGCTAAGCAAGAAATGCATCTAGTCAGCTTACCAATAAGAACTTGGTTCAATATGAAAAGTATATATATATATATATATCTTCCTTCCCATCGTTTTCAAGAATGATTGTTTCTTACATCTGTATACATTTACAGTTATACTACGGCTGCCGAGTACTTGAATACAATTCGTAGTCATATTCAAATGTATTCCTTAAAGTCACTATTATCACTTAGTAATTCCGCCATCACTGAACAAGGCTGGATATGAAAGGTAAAACCACACAAAATATGGAAACGCTACAAGGCAGATGATTTTAGAATACTGGGATAGACACTTCGCTCAAGAATGCCAGCAAAAATGCAAACCTCCAAAACAGCCGGCTCTTCATCAGCTTACAAATGTGGCTATTCTACAAACATATATGTCGCATGTATTGTCAAATTCTTGTTTAGTTTTGTTCTTTCCCGTCTTCTGTTCATCCTTCTGTCGTGTTTCTTTTCCAAAGCATGTATTATGACACGTCATAGCTCACGTGAAAATAATTTCGTCCAATGAAAATGTAGCTCAAAAGCTTATTAATTACATATTTAAATGTACGTGCACTATGTGTACAGCATCGCATGTTTGTTTTCTATTGTAAAACTGTCGAATATAGTAATTTTATGTATAATATAAAAATTACATAGAAATGACAAGTTTATTTATTTATAGTCTGTGATGCATTAAGCTTGCCTTTTTATATATAAATATACACAGAAGATTCCTATAGAAAATTGAAATACATAGAACTATACTCAATATAATAAAGACGAAAATATTTGTCTGATATTAGAAAAATGGTCTGGAAATATCGTATAATCTTATCAATTCTTTAATAAATATTAGATAATAATTCACAGTATTATATGGTGAGTAATTTTTATTCACCCTACAAGTTTTTTTAAGACCATTGAAACAATCTTTTTTGTAAAGGTAATTGATCCTAATTTTTAGCTTCTGTATTACCTCCCTTAACTTAACAGATACAAACTACTTCAAAATAGTTCGTATCTTTATCGTCAGTAGCCCTTAAGCTACGAAGATGATTCTATATGATATTATATCCTCATCGTCGGCTCTTTTTAACAAAACGCGTTTTCTTGTTGGAAACAGGGATGCTCCGATAAAATGAGCAAACAGATGGAGGCTCAACTCTCTGAACTCAACGGTAAGATCGATGATCAAGCCAGAAGCATTAGCGAACTCGGTAGCCAGAAGTCTAGACTCCAGACTGAAGCTGCTGATCTCACCAGACAACTTGAGGAAGCCGAACACAATGTCAGCCAACTCACCAAACTTAAGTCTAGCTTGGGCGCCAATTTGGAAGACGCCAAACGCAGTCTTGAGGATGAGGCCAGGGTAAGTAAATTTGATGGAAATCAAACCAATTAAATCTGGAAAAAA
>VCCN01003315.1:3166924-3179926 GCA_006491835.1 Architeuthis dux
AAAGAGCAAATATTAATTAAATCTGGAAAAAAAAGAACAAATGTTAATCAAATCTGGAAAAAAAAGAACAAATATTAAATCAGCAAAATTCTTTCCAGAATCTTTGTACCTACATTGTACTTTCCCGTCTATTCGCGAGAAACCATATTTATAATTCACTTCTAATTCCTTGCAGCTCCGTGCTAAACTCCAAGCTGAAGTACGCAACCTGAACTCAGACGTTGATGGCATTAGGGAATCTCTTGAAGAGGAACAGGAATCCAAATCTGATCTCCAGAGAGCTCTTTCTCGCGCCAATGCTGAAGTGCAACAATGGAGGTCCAAATTCGAGAGTGAGGGAACCGCTCGCGCTGATGAACTCGAAGATGCCAAGTAAGTAGACCAATCAAACACTTTAGCTATCTCCAGTACCGATTTCGCCCAATTACCGTCTTGAAAAAATACCAAATGACAAACCTTGGTCTCTCGTTCTAATGTTTTCTTTTTTATTCCACTTCTTCCAGACGTAAGCTCCAAGCCAAACTTGGTGAGGCTGAACAGTCCGTTGACACACTCCACTCCAAATGCGCTGCTTTGGAGAAGGCCAAATCTCGTCTGCAGGGAGAACTCGAAGATCTCGCTATTGATGTTGAGAGGGTAAGTTGGCATCATCAGCTTTCCTTTAAAAAGACGTGGTTCTAAATGACCACACGGTTATAATATAGCTTTATAATATCCAACTTAACGATTAATGACTTGAAATGTAATATAATATACTTCTCCTCCTTGGCCTTTCTAGCAGGAATAATCTTGAAACGAATATTCCAGTTTCATATTTCAAAACTTAGTATAGGCGAGTAATTATTGGAACAATCCAGTTTAATAACTGGCACAGTATCAAGTTTTTTCTTACTGGAAATATTAAATGGTCCATCTTAACTAAGCAAGAAAATACTTTTAAGGAATCAATATTATTTATAATTGCAAAAGACGTGAAAAGCAAGCAGCATGGCCGTGAGAATTATATATATATAATCATTATGGAATTATGTGTTTAATCGTGTTCCTCTCCGTTTTCAGTCCACTGCCCATGCCAACAACTTGGAAAAGAAACAGCGCAACTTTGACAAAGTTGCTTCTGAATGGCAACACAAATGCAACGATCTCCAGGCTGAACTCGAGAATGCTCAGAAGGAGGCCCGCAGCTACTCTGCTGAACTGTTCCGCGTGAGAGCTCAATGCGAAGAGGTTGGAGACACCGTCGAGTCTCTGAGGAGGGAGAACAAGAACCTTGCCGGTAAGTTGACCATATCAATATCATTATTATTATCATTATTATCATCATGGTACTAAGCTAACAAGAAAAATAACAATAGTTGAAACAATAACTTCTAAGTATTAAAAAGAAATCTTTAAAACTAGTCATAGTTTACTGGACAAAGGCAACAAAGAATTCATTTCTTTGATCGATTTCAGATTAGATCCATGACTTAACCGAATGATTACTTAATAATAAATGAAGGGAATTAAGATTTCTTGAGAAAAGAAATTGTCGTACCAATTGCTTTAGGGTGAAACAAACGGAAAATCACCTGTGTTTATCTAATGTTCAAATCTTTGGCCCCTTTCAGATGAAATCCACGACTTGACAGATCAGCTCGGAGAAGGAGGTCGTAGCACACACGAGTTGGAAAAAGCCCGCAAACGTCTTGCTTTGGAGAAGGAGGAACTTCAGGCCGCTCTTGAGGAGGCTGAAGCCGCCCTTGAACAGGAAGAAGCCAAGGTTATGCGTGCAACTCTTGAAATCTCTCAGATCCGCCAAGAGATTGACAGAAGGTTGCAGGAGAAGGAAGAGGAATTCGATAACACAAGGTGAGATCATTTATTCGACACCCCACAATGACACATGTGGCACGGTGTATGGCCTAAGTTAGGAATATTAACTGAAAGAACTTCGGATGATATTCTAAAATAAGAATGAAATTCGTTCCAATCATCCAAAAAGAGAAAAGAAAAGTTTAATTTCCAAATAGATTACAGAACCCTAGCTTTTAATGTCTATTCTACCCCATGGTTTAGGAAACATATTTCTAACGTTCTATGTTTTGTCTTTGCTTTCCAGGCGTAACCACCAACGTGCCATTGAATCCATGCAGGCTAGTTTGGAGGCTGAGGCTAAGGGTAAGGCTGAGGCCCTGCGTATCAAGAAAAAACTCGAGGGAGACATCAACGAGCTCGAAATTGCTCTTGACGCCACCAACAGAGGAAAGGCTGAGTTGGAGAAGAACGTCAAGAAATACCAGGGACAAATCAGGGTAAGCAACCATTAAAATTCAACCATTATCAAATTTGATAATGATTTTAAATTCATTTTAAATTTGGGACCCACTGATTTTGATAACAATAACCGTTTCATAAGATTATCCTTGATTATAATAACCTCTGTATTTGTACTTAAAATGTGCAATACAAATTTACCAATATAGTTCTGGGCCCATCACTATCATCTGATTTAGTATCAAATAACTTCGAACGCTATACTAAATAGTTATTAACTTTGACCACTGTTTAACTTCATCTTAACTGTTAGTTGTTTTTAAGATGAATGAAACAAGTATTCAAAATTGAACTGTTGGGTTACAATACTTCTACGACACATCCAATAATAAGAATAGATAATTGTTTTAAAAAAACGCTTCTGATGAGTTTGTATCATTTCTCAATCTTTTTCTTTCTCTTTCCACCTAAATAGGAATTACAATCAGCAGTTGAAGAAGAACAACGCCAGCGTGATGAGGCTAAGGAACACTACCAAATGGCTGAGAGGAGATGTGCTGCCATTAACGGTGAACTCGAAGAGCTCCGCACCATCCTTGAACAGGCCGAGCGTGCCCGCAAGGCTGCCGAAAATGAGTTGGCTGATGCCAGCGACCGCGTCAACGAATTGCAAGCCCAAGTATCCACCTCCAACAGCCAGAAGAGGAAGTTGGAAGGAGATGTCACAGCTATGCAATCCGACTTGGACGAGCTCAACAACGAACTCAAGGATGCCGATGACCGTGCCAAACACGCCATGGGTGATGCCACCCGTCTTGCTGATGAGCTTAGACAAGAACAAGACCATGGTCTTTCCATCGAGAAGATGCGCAAGAGCTTAGAGTCCCAGGTTAAGGAACTCCAGGTCCGTTTGGATGAGTCCGAAGCCGCTGCCCTCAAGGGAGGCAAGAAGATGATCCAGAAACTCGAGAGCAGAGTAAGTATGGCGATAAGAACTATACCTTTATCTTTCTTCAGTCAGTCTTAATTTGGCCTCCCACTGATCCATGGAGAATACAGTCTCCATCATTATTATTACATCCGACGCTCCATCTAAAAATATTAATTGTACTGGCTTGTGTATTTTGAGCTTTTGTTGATGTGTCACATCAGGGTGTACTCATTTAATCTCTCCTTGTCTTCAGGTCCGCGAATTGGAGGCTGAGCTTGATAGCGAACAGAGGCGTCACGCTGAGACCCAGAAGAGCATGCGCAAGGTTGACCGTCGTGTCAAGGAATTGTCCTTCCAGCAGGAGGAAGACAGGAAGAACTATGAACGTATGCAGGAACTCGTAGACAAACTCCAAAATAAGATCAAGACCTACAAGAGGCAGGTCGAAGAAGCTGTAAGTTGATCACACAATCGTTTGATTGTTTTCATTTATTATTTTATCTCTCTCTCTCTCTCTCTCTCTTTGGAGTCGTAACAGTTTTTATATAACTGAGCTCTTTAACTTATCATTGAAGATCTACATGCAACACATTCTTTTACAATTGAAAAGTTTCCTTGCATAAAATAAGTAGGAATTAATAGTTTACTATATTTTCTTCATTCCTTCTGAGATCTAGTAATCAATATTAAGATACAAGCAAATATTGCCAACTGCTTGAAATGCTTCCTTTAATAAAGCCTAGTTGTCTTTTAGCAAATTCTTGAAGCAAATTAAACTGTTATCGTCTGCATATATTGAATAAATATTGTCTTACCTTTTTCAGGAGGAGATTGCCGCCATCAATCTCGCCAAGTTCCGTAAAGTACAGCAAGAACTCGAAGATGCTGAAGAAAGGGCCGATCAGTCCGAAGGTGCTTTGCAAAAGCTTCGTGCCAAGAACCGTAGCTCTGTTTCTGCTGCCCGTACCAGTCCCATGGTAAGGAAACCTTCATATTCATAACACATTCTCTCCCACAGATCTTTAGATCTAAATCCCATTTAAGAAGTAACGAATAATTATATTTAGAGAATAAATTACCAGATTCCAAATACCCTCTTCTCATCGCCCAATAAATGAATTATCCCGCACAATAAAATAATTAACTGACTTTTAATATTTAAAGAGCAGTTAATAATCTCTTCCTACTTAGTAGTAAACTTTCTTTAAGATCATATACTGGCTTCTAAAAATGTTTAAAAGGCAGTTATTAGTCTTTTCTCTTAAAAAGGTTTACTCCTTTGGTAATATAGGTCTCTTTATTATGTATACCCCTGTATGCATATGTATCATATAGTTTTCCTATTTTGTTTTCGCAAGCAAAACTGAACTCGTATCTCGATCGAATATTACTTCTACTCTCAGGAAAATCAAAGACCGAAAATACTGCAATAACAACTGCCACACCTTTTTGTTCACCTTACATACCCCCCAATTTCGATCTCAGTTCACCCCCTATTCGATCATCTCCCCATTATTTCCTTGATTGATTAAAATATTTTTCTGTCTTTGTTTCCCTTGGACAACATTTCTTCAACAGACAACAATCCAAGTGCGTTCAGGCTCTGTACTTAACTGAACAAAAATATACAGGTAATCCTTGCACAACGGCACACCAGCAACATTTGAGTGTCCTGCAACATACAATTAGCTTTGCTTATAACTTGCACCATAGCTATTCATTGGACCAAACTTCGCCACGAAGCGGTCCCTATTCACTTTGCTAAAACTGCTTTTTCTTATTTCACCAAAGCATCTCTTGATTGGGCTCAACAGTTGAAAGAGAATGGCGATTCACTTCTACTTTCTTAGCGGATTTCTCGTCCCTTCAGTTAATAATTCTGTATCCCTTTAATCTGGATGCCAAGCTCAAGACTTAGAATATTGAAACTTCATTTGTTCTTTGATGGTTCTTTACTTCACCATGTAAACAAAGTCAGCATATCTTGATGAGTCTCCACAGCTCAAAGAGAAAGTCGATTTATTTCTACTTTCTTAGCGGATTTCTCATCCCTTCAGTTAATGCCGTGTATCCCTTTAATATGGATACCAATCTCAAGACTTAAAAGATTCATTTATTCTTTGATGGTCCTTTCCCAATTACTTTCACATCGGCTTGGTCAGAAATTAACTACATATCTGTATACAGTATTGGTTTGTTTTAAATTACTTATAATATATACTTTCATACATATGCTGCTGCGAAAACAAAGCCTTAATCAGATGATGGCCCTAGAGTCAGATGGTTTCGGGGCTGAAACATCATTACCACTAATCCAGGACGCCTAAGGCTTTGTTGCTTATCCTTACGTTTTTCTTATATTTTTGGACATGGGAGGAATAGACGTGCCGGATAGAATGGGACGGTGGCTATAATTTGATTTGAAGCTTGGCCTCTGAAGATTCAAACTGTATTCGAGCCGAAAGAATTACTAAAATTTGAGATGTGACTTTTAATCTCAACAATAGGGTCACGCTGCACGGTTTGAAGTTCAATTCATGGAAAGTGTGAATGTCAAACCCCCTGATCAACTAGACTCACCACATCTGTTTGAATTGTATATACCTGTCTATGTGATTGTGTGTTTGTGTGAGTTTTTTGTGATATAACTTATACATGAATTGTTCACACACATTTGTCGTTCATTTGCCTTTATTTTTCCCTTTAACGGGTTTTAAACAACACTTGTGGCCAATAAATATCGCTTGATCGTCTGACAGTGTGTTTACTGATTGATATAGAGTAAACCTATTTCTTAATTATTTTAATCAATAATTAGTATATTATTCCCGTTCTCTGTTATTAGTGACTCCTTAATCAGTTACATGTCTATTCTAATCAAATGTTCTTTTCATTAAAAGAAATACGGTATTTTAAAAAATTGATTCTTTTAAACAGAGAAAAGAATATTAACGTGGCTTGTGTTGTTGCATCGAATTCAAAAAGAGTGGTAGCTTGTATTCTATCGAGACGAACGAAAAGTGAACGAACGAAATTTGAAACGGAAAGTTCACTCAATACATTAATATATATTTGTTATAAAGCCAATCTTTATTGTCTAATTGTCTGTATAAACTGACTTAGATATTTCTTCCTACTCAATTCTTTCTTAGCCCGGCGCCATAAGGGCCAGAGCTCCATCAGCTCAGTGAAAACAAAGGTACGATCGTCAGTGAGAGTAACTGCATGGCTATCGTCGGTGTCTAATCTTTGTACAGCTTCTATTTTTTTTATTTCGCTTAAAGCTTATGTTCAACAGTTGATTCCAGCTGCTATTATTAGTATTATTTCGTCGACTTTAGTCTATTTTTTAATACATTATCATCATTCATTCATTCATCGTCAACATGAAAAATCTAAAACCGAAAACGCGCTATTATATTAGACGAGTTGTCCCCCTTTATTTCTTCAAGCCAACTTCGTGTCCTTATCTGGATGACACAAACAAAACCTTTCAGCCGTCTATAAATCCAATTTAATATTATTTTTTCAGTAAATCAACGTCTTCGTGAACCAACGGTAAGATTTCGACTTTTGGTATTGACCAACACTCTGATTAATACCCGGTACCTTTTGTGTTTTCCTTCGGTGTTGATTGATATAGACCTCTAGTCCATTACCACTTCTCTCCCTTCTATCTTTCAATCCACTTACCCACCAAGACGACATACCTGTGCCAGATCTTCTACAAAATATACACTTCCAACTGTCGTCCGTCTCAAAATTATATCCACAGTAACCGACTTCTGTATGCATCTACGTTTTTTCCCCTCTTGAACGTCCACAAATGACCTCACCAGCCTGAAGATTTTGTCCTTTCCTTTTCAAAATATATCAACGGCATGTGATTGGTGAATGAAACTTTCTCCTTTTACCTTCTTCTCTCCTCGAGTATTCCAAGAAAAACATTATTATTATCCTGATTATTCAATTGTTGATTATTCAACTACAGTCACTAGTCCAGTGTTTATCTCTTTCCTCCTAGCACGAGACACCTTTCGCCTTCTCTACAGAAAATACAAGTTTTCATCATCTTTTGATTCATAACGATAGATCTTTCATGATAATCCTTACATACTCATATCTATTCATATCTAATATATATTATTTTATATATATTCATTTTTATTAATATAATACAATCTAACCTCTGTGTTTCATTTAGATTTGAAACATCCTTAATATTGCCATTTGTAAAATGTCAATACACGTTGATGAGTAAATGTGTACTCAGTCATGTCAGAGTTACCTGCTCTCTTTACCATATATATCTTAACTCATCATTAGCTAATTGAGTTTTTCATTACTCATTACTATTCGTGTATATAATCCTATTTTCGTGTCGAGGCTTGCTTGTTGTTTTACGACTGCTTGTACTTTAGTTTGATTTTTTTTTTTTTTTTTTTTTTTTTTTTTTAATTTGCTGTGTGCTTTTATTTTTTATGGTTTGATTTTTTTTTTCTTCACCTTAATTCATAAATGCGACAGTGGCGAAACTAACATTTTGACTACACCAGTTTAATTTTATATTATAAGAATAATATTTCACTAAAAGGTTATAAGCATCAGATTTAAAAAATAAAAATCGAAGTATTTTTTTAATACTTGATTTCGTATCCCGTTTGAATTGAACCGTGTCTCTACTTCTGAAGTTGTATGCAACCCAAGAAACAAAATGGCGGCTGCATTTTTCGAATCGACCGACAAAAGCTCCACTGTCACATTTTTCAACCAATAAATAAAACTAAAAACAATCGTTTTTAAAAGCATATCAATAAAACTGATGATTTCACAACAATCGTTTTCATCAAAACCTTTTTTTTTTCAACTGAAGGTGAGTAACGCCTCATCCGCTCAATACTAATAAAACAATTCGGAACCAGACCTGTCATTAGTTGCCGATAACTTCTTTTAAAAAAGGATTTTAACAATCTCACTGGTCGTCAGCAACTTAGAATTTGGCTTTTTACATACGACCTGCCATGTAAAATTATTACCATGCTTTCTAATTATCTCCAGTCGAAGGAAATTTAACAGCCATTGCAGCTTTATTCTGTTTTATTGATTGATGTCAACTCAGTTCTATCTGTGAGTCGGGGCTTTTATCTTGCAATGAATGAACTATTACACTTGATACCTTCCGCATTTAATGGGTTAAAAACTAAAGGGAATCTTCAACCAACCATTTCACATATGAAAGTTTTACACAGTTCGCCTTGGACGAGAAAAAACGAAATCTTCCGACGCTATTGATTATGAAGTAGACGTGCAGCTGAACTGGAGTTTGTATGTGGCTAAGTGAAATTCTTCTGGAAAGACATGGAATTTAAAATGGTTTAACACAATCAACTGCATACCCCAAGCGTCGCTCATACAAATCTAGTATTTATTTGATCTGGTTCTGAATAAATAGCTCTTATTTGACACACTGATAATGCTAAGCAGACAGTTTGATAGATTATAAGATTAACAATTAATAATTTAATACATATTTACTTCGTTTATTACATGGTTTGTATTCTATTATCGTCAACGGTTTTCATAATTATCTCTTACTTTCTCTCTTTCTTGCTCTATATCTCTTTCCTTATTCTTTTGATTCTTTCTTTCTCCTTTGAATTCTTCCATTCTTCTGTCCTTCCTCTCTCTCTCTCTCTTTCTTAGTCTCTCTTTTTCCTACCTTTTCTCCATTTCTCACTCTCTTCTGTCTCTCTTTCTTTCTTTTATCTTTCTCTTTTATCTTTCTCTCTCTCTTGAGCACTCTCAATTTCTATCCACCCCTTTCTATCTATTTCTCTTTCTCTCATACTTCTCTTTACACTCTCAACTTCTTACTTTATGTTCCCCTTTACTTTCCACCATCTCTTCATACGAAAATACAATCCCTGTCCTATAAGAGTTGTTACGTTTGCATATCTATTCCATACACTAAATGTAACAACTTTTATGGGACAGCGGTAGTATATCAAAACTCATTCAAACTTTTAACACCAGGATCGAATCCAACTAATCGGTTCTCTTTTCTTTTCGTCCTTATAGTCTTTGACAGCAAACTCCAGCAGTAACCACATTTCAACTCTTCGAGGCCGCAGTCCAGGATTTTCCCCATACAGATCCACTCATATGTCCAATGGAGGAAACGACGATCAATACTTATAATCTGGGATCGATAATCGAGTGCATACGTAATATCCGTGCCACCAACCAAATTCCCTAGCATTAACCTTCTTTTCAAATGATTTTTTTTACCAAAAAAATACCAATCCTGATCTAATAGAAAGATAACATTATTTAATTTATGAAATAAAAAGAAAGAGAAACGGGACTGCAAAAAGATCCAAAAAATAGGAACAAAAAGAAGGTAAATGCTGGAAACGTAATACGACCAAAATGATGTCAAAGACGATACGATTCCACCGGGAAAAAAATATTTTAAAAAAGATGAAATTCCCCCAAATAGCAACAAAATTTCTTGTTTCTCTTGTCATAGTATAGCGCTTTGAGGACAACTTTTTTTTAATCAAACATCACATGGACAACGTTCACAAAGTTCTAAAAAAAAATCTTTTTTTTCAATATATTTATACACATGGAATGAATATATGCAGAAGTGAAAAAGAGAAAGAATATGTTCCGTCAGATCGTGAAAAATTTCTGATTTCATTAATTTTTTCAAAGAAAAAAAAATACAAAAAAAAAACGAAATCTTCTATACTGTTGTGATGTGTAGTTTGTTAATATTTTATGTATTTGTAGACTATATATCATTGTGACAAAAAATAAGCATAATAATAATTACTATTATTATTGTTATTATATGGTTTTTATACGAAAAAAATATATTGGAAAAATATTAAAGCACTATTTATTTGGTGCTGTGTACAGGAAAAGGAGACAATTGCACTTTTTTTTCTCTCTCTTATCTATCTCTCGCTCCATGAAATCAGAAATACGAATTTCCCCATTGGACAGTGTTACGGTTGATACCCCCAGAAATTGTATCTCTGGGTACCAACCGTTACATACTATTACATCTACGGTGTATCCTGGACAATGTTAAATAATAAACACTCCCGTATGCAGAGTTTTAAAACAAATCATGTCTTTGTTTTTATTTGAGTTGCATGATTTGCAATCTTTTTGTTTTTTGAGGAGTTTATTCAGAAAAGCGTTTTTGTCTTTGTGGTTTTGGTATTTGGAGTGCACGAGTCGTTGACCGGTATTGTTATTATTCTAATAGCAAACCGGTCTTCTACTTCTTTTCCCATTTAAACGAAAAGGTACATCTTCGTTATCTGTTCGCCACTCATTGCTTTCCTCCATTTCACCGATCCCCACATCCATTCCGCTTTTAGTGTGTTATCTCCTCATGCTGCTATTCGTTATATTCGAACTGCAGAAACGCTTACTGGCGCTATTAAAGCGTACATCACTGAAGGATACATTATCTATTCAGATTGTTGGCGATGTTACTCCACCGGGGAGTTGAATGCAGCGGGTTTTCATCACTTCACGGTAAACCATCAATATAATTTCGTCGACCCCAAAACAGGAGTTAACACACAAAAAGCGAAACGGTTATGGGTGTCAGCGAAAACAAGCTGCAATGAGTGCTCCACAGATAACGAAAAAGTACCAACCAAGAAAATAACAACGCCACACAGCGGATGGTTGTTAAGCCTTTGGAATATAACAACAATATGTTTGGTGTTACTTTCTGTACATTAATTGGGGGGTCCGTTTTGCTAGTCATTTTAGAACAGAACTGATCACCTACTTAATGTCCGCAAAGACTCGGCTATGCTTATAGACCGGATTTCGTGAATCTGTTTAAACGAATATCCTCGTCTGGATTGTTTTTGTTGTGCATGGCATAAAGTAGGATCGGTTCTGTTATTATTTATTTACAAAACTGATCACCCGTTTATGCCCAATTAATGATTGTAATAACCCACTAATCGTCGGCATTTACATCATCACCATTTTAGAATATTCAGTGTACATAAAATGGGGGATCGGTTTTTCATACAACATGTGTACAAATCCAATCACTCACTTTATGTCCATATTCTCTTCATCATAGGCGCGAGTCATTCTGGGAATAATGGCTCAGTGGCAGAATATTGAACGGGACACGGTGAGATTTACGGTTCAATATTCGGTACTGGGTAGATGAAGTTTTATCAGACATATCTTTCCCAAGAGATATAAACACCGACTGGATGTACACTGTGCTGCTCCCTAACGGTCAGTCTTGTACTCCTTAAACCCGCGATTAGCAAGTGGTAATAACTTAAACATCACGTTACCATACTTTGGTTGGTACATAGCTCGCTTGATTTCTTTTCCTTTCGTTAGCTGAATCGGGCTTGAGCGTCGTAATAGAATCTAATGTATCATAACCCCAGTGATGTTCGTCTTAATACTTGTAAAATCCATGATAATGTATCTTGGCCTAATCTGGCACAAGGCACATGTGTAAGGCATGCATTGAGGATAGAACTCATTAAAGATGTAATGGTTTGCTAGGCTGGCTTGTTGACCATTACCCCACATTGAGGCCGCCCATCAGTGATAACATAAAAGGGAAACAGTTCTTCGATAACTTCGCTGGGTGGGTCTTGTGATTCTTTCACTACTGATCGATCATAATATTAAGACTAATTAAGAATTAGAACCCATGAGCGGGTATCTGTACTATGCCTACAGAATTTGGATTTGCAATAATATCTCATTATTGTTGAGACGGAAAGGTTGTTAAAGAGAGAGTCGCTTATTCTTTCACCCAAAACAAAGATGTTGACATTTTTCTGAATAAACTCAGTTTTGTTTGGTATATATACATATGTGTGTCTGTTATTTTTATTGCATGCTTTATTGCAACGAGGTTCACCAATCCGGCACCTCTCTAATCCAGAACGCTGTGGACCAAAAACTTGCATGATGCGGCACACCTTGAATTTCCTGCTATTGGTTTGTGGATCTGCAATTAGAATTCTTCGATTCGGTTTCAAACCACGGTTTGAACAGTAATTTAGTGATTTAAATTTAAATTTAATAAACCGACTTGTTAAATCAAATGTGTAAAAGCCTAACCGTGATTTCAGACTGAATCGAAGAACTCTAAAAACCGACAACGGTCGATGTTTATTTTAGCATAAAATTAGACATATTTATTTTATTCTGAATCTTATAAAGTACTTCTAATACAACCAATTCAAAAGAATAAGCAAACATAAATTATTTATCGACACACATCACCCTGTGATGCACCTGGACACATTATCAGGGATGTGTCCAGGGTCCAAAGGGAGATACATCAGATACCCTCACCCAGGCGATCCAGCTCCGACTTGTGAAACCAGATACCTCAATCTCGTACACGACACTCCTCTTTTGATCTGCAGCTACCTTGAAGCCATTTCTGTTGACCCAGTGGCCGACTTGATGGCCCTTCATCTATTGGCTCCCTTGATGCCGAACACGTTACAGGCCAGTATCTCACCTCAATGGGTACGCAGCCTCCCGTTGCTTCGACATTCCTCTACAAGCGAGCTCGCGCTGGCCTCCTTAATGCTGTCCTCCCAGGGAAGAGCGAGTTCCAAGAGAAGGATCTGCTCGAAGGCTTCCGGGATCAGCACCATGTCTGACCTCGGGGTTTTTGCAGCAACCAGTTTCCAGGAACTTAGTCGCCTCCCCACGTCAACCTTCAGTTGACCGTTTTGTGCCGTTGCCAGCAGGCCTGAGGAGGTGGATCTGGGAGTTGAGACAGAGCC
>VCCN01003315.1:3393838-3406836 GCA_006491835.1 Architeuthis dux
TATATATATATCGTTAGAAAGAAAGTGTTATCAGCTTCCCAACGGTGCATGTTCCCGTATATACATGTATATGGGGGAATTCCCTCTCGGTTGGGAACCACTGAACTATACAATGTCTGAAAATGGAGTAAACCAAAACAAATGACGCCATCATTGCATACTAAAATGCTTATAAAAAAACTTTATAAACCCAAATTACAAGGAGCAAGAACATATAGGTTTGTTAGTCCATTTAATTCATCTGGTTTGTAGGAAAGTGACATTATTACAAAAGCCCAAGTTCAGGTTCTTGGAAAAAATACTAAAATATAATGCATCAATAAGTAAATCTATGGTAATACATTAACTTTTACAGTCCTTTTGGTACCGGTACGACTATACAAATATTAAACAAAAATAAGTTCACATAACTATCGTTTTTCTATATAATTATAGAATACTTAGTATTATTACTTTGATTACTTATTAATTGTGGCAATAGTCGCAAATCTAGACATTTAGAAATATTAGTTTATTAGACAGATAGATAGATAGATAGATAGATAGATAGATAGATAGATAAATAGTGTAAGCATTCATATTATGCTATAAAAACATTTGAAGAAAGTATACAATTTGTATATACAAGCACACATCATAACAATCATATTTACACAATATCTACCATTTAAGGTGATGTAATAAACATCATAATTCTTTTTAAAATCATTTACATCTGTTTATAGTACTACACATTCCGGTAATCTATTCCAAAGGCCTACCACACTATTGCTAAAAAAGAATTTTCTGATATTAAATCTACTTCTATTTGCTTCTACCGTATATGTGTGGCCTCTCAGTCCCTTGTATCCCCTTCTAGTAAAAAATACATCAGGGTTTATTACTTCTAAACCACGCATAATCTTAAACATTTCTATTAAGACTCCCCAATCTCTATTTTCTAATGATGTTAATCCTAACACGTTTAGCCTATCCTCATAACTCATACTTTTTAATTCCGGTACTAACTTAGTTGCTTGTCTATGGACTTTTTAAAACTCTCCAAGTACGGTGACCAGGCCTGTGCACAGTAATCGAGGTGTGGACGGACATAAGTCTTATATAGTATAAGGAACAAGTCCTTGTCTATATATGAAACGGTATGCTTAATCATATACGATTAGATATATATATATAGATATAAAGAACATTCAAATACGTTGTCTGAAGTTTCAAGTTTGGAAATAAATTCAAATTTTAAAATTCAACATTTTTGGATAGGTTGGGAAGGAAAGAAAATATTACTGTAACAGACCTTGTGGAAGGAGCACACAAATAAAGATGATTATGTTCAAACTATATGTTGCCTTCATGTTTTTATCGGCAAATAAATATATATTAATATCTTGGATTCTTGTATAAAATCAAATAACATCCGTTGCAGGTTCCTCTGCAAAGCGTTTTTTCCCAGATGTTAAAATTTAACGGCAATTAGCGTTGCCAATGTTTTGTCTGAACGTGATAAACGTTGTTCGTTTTTTTACGTCATGCCTCTTTCATCGCAGCTCGCTCAGGAAGAGAAATTTCCTTTCTTGCTTCAAGATACAAAGTTATCATAAAGAGTACCAACTGAAGATACATCTAACAGATGTAATAGGGGTTGGTATTTAAGATGTGAGTATTTTAGAAATGTTTGTAGTTGTGTGGTAAGCTGGTTTCTTTTGTTAGGTTGTTTTTGAACATGTTAACATAAGCAGAGTTTACTGTTTCGTCTAAAAGGGAGTTCCAGTATGAAAGGGATCTTGATGTCAAGAATCTGGCTCTAATACCAGGGTGGTGGTAATCTGGTATTTGTGATTGTGTGTTCTGTTTGCTCTGTATGCACATCTTACAGTGAGTGTCTGCGTCCATTTCTACCATGTGGTGTGTCATTTTGTAGATATGTATCAGGTCATTTCTCAATCTTCTGTATTGTAGAGTGGGTAGCTGTTGTATTGTCAGTCTGTCTTCATATGGCAGGTCTTTTAGTTATAGTACCAGTTTCGTAGCTCTCCTCTGCAACCTCTCTAACATGTTTCGGTATTTTTAAATATATAAGCTAATTGTACCCAATTGTACTTTATATCGGCCAGTAGATACCACGGCAGTAATTAAACCGACTTAGGTTTCCAAGTGATTCCCAGCTCCTCATATGATTATGTTGAGCGTAGGTTACATAGGTTACTTAACATAGTTAACATAACGTGCTTTTGTGACGTCTTTCTCTGTTACTCTTTCTCTGTTACTGTGAACGACTCCAGAGCTGAGGTTTCTAGTATTTAGCTATATTAGGAATATGTGAGGTGTCTTCATTGGTAAACACCGAATGGTATTGTTCACTAGAGTTTCAGCTATATCTTTAAATTAGATATAGCCGTTGCAAGCGGTCTACTTCTGTTGAGTTCATCAAGTCTTTTGAGAATGGAGTTATCTAGATTAGTCTAATAGAAGATTGGCCCAGTCTCTCTGTGCAGGGCTGGATTAAGACCAAAATGGGTCCTACGCCACCCATAAAGTTATATGGGATCTGAACAGTAAATTTATATTGAAACATAAACATAGTAAAAATAGTTTATTGATAGGGAAATTTATATTGAAACATAAGCATAATGATAAATTATGTACAAAGATTTAAAGTGAAAATTTTTGTCGGGACTTATTGTGAGAAAACCGTTCAATGATCGTTTCAAACATCATTTTCAATTGACATCAAAACTAAAGCATTCAATCGATTCTAAGCCATTGTTGATTTATTTGTGGGTCCCTCAATGTCTTGGGCCCTACGCCGTGGCGTAGTTTGTGTTTGCGTAGGCTAATCCAGCCCTGTCTGTGTGTCTATGTGGTTGGTTTGAGTTGTTTCTGCTGGTGCTGGTGCTGCGTGATTATCTGCTGTTGAAGTCACCTCTGTGATTTGGTTTCTGTAAATTTTGTATACTTTGGTGGATCCCACCAAAGTATACAAAATTTACACAGCGTATCTTTTTTGAATGCTCCAGTTGTAACTTTGTTCAAGTCCGGTCTTATAAACACACCTTTCTTGATGTGCTCATTGTTTGAGTTTCGTAGTGTTGCTGCTTTCGCTGGCACTTCTGATCTGCTTCTTTGTTGTCTTGGTTTTCCGATCCTCTCTGTTTAACAATACCAGCTTTACTTATTTACTTGATGACCCTGTTTTAATTTATTTGCTTCCCCACTAGGGAAAATTTGACACAAGGCCGATTTAACGTGGGGGCTCACACCCGCACGTTGGGGGTCACACGCCCACGAGAGGGCAAGGACAAATATCGTTTAAATCCCCGCAGCTAGTATCACGAAAGCATCAAGGCGAGCCGGAACACCTCCCCCTTTAGTGCAATGGAGAGGTGCTGCCCCCGGGGCAACTGACCTCCTTACTATTTCTGATGCCACAGGACGAATCCTGGGCCTCTGCGCATCTCGGATAATTACCATTGGCTACGATATCGAACCTAATGACCCTGTTTGTACCATTTTCTATTTCCCATAAATTAAATGACCATTCTCTAAAAGAGAGAGGCATAGACGGGGTCTTCAAAGAATAGCACCCCGTTCCTATGAAAACAGTAGGTTTTTCATCCTTAGTTAGGCAGGAAAAGATAGGTTCCATACTAACCCCACCATTTCTATTTCAGTTTGTAAATATATTTGAGGTCTTTTGTCTTCTATCATCATATCATCTGTAAACATATAATAAAACAAAATTGTAAATATTCAGCTACATTTTGGGGAGATAGCTTAGGTTCCACAGAGCACATGCGGCATTTGGGTGTATGGTAATAATGCAAGTGAATGGTGAATTCTTTTGTCGAATTGAATAATGATGTATGCCTGGGTCGCAAAAGAGTTTAGTTAAGAGTTGGATAACTAGGGCAAGACTAGCCCAGACCCCAAATGTGTTTTCGAGTGTATCTGTATGATTGCGGACACAGCTAGATTCATTAGAGAAATTCATTTAGACTAATATCCTCTTCTTCGTTAAGATAACAAAGTAAATGACCAGTCCTTCTCTCACTCCATCATTGGCCTTAGTGCTGTATTTAAAAATACTAGCTGAAAATTCGACCTACGGGCAGTCTTGGTGTAGTTCCTGCAGAAGGCCTAAATTGGGCCTTTGACCCCAATAAAAGATCGAAATTCTTTTTTTAGGGGTATCTTAATTCAATATATCTGGCTACAATGATAGATAGATAGATAGATATATGGAAATCAGATCATTATTATCAGGGAGAGGGCGAACGCAGACACCACACTATTATTATTTCTTGATTTCTTTTGCATTCTTGAAGTTAGCGCATTTTAGGGGTATCTTAATTCAATATTTCTGGCTACAATGCACCGTTCTGGCTATTTAGAGGTCACATATAGATAAAAACAGAATCAGGCTTTTAGTACTATATAGATATATATATAAATGTCCACACTAGGTGCCTGGTGGTCATCCCTGGAAACTGAGTGACAGCAAGTCTCCTCAAGTCTCCAGCCTTCCTCTCACTTTCCCTCAGTCTACAGTAGTGCTGTGGTTTGCACTTTCTCACCAAATGCCTGGTGGTTATCGCTGAAGGCTGAGTGACATTAAGTCTCCCCAGGTCTCCAACCCACCTCTCATCGTCCCCACAGTTCACAGCAGCGCTGCTTACTATTATTATTATTTCCTTGATTTGCGTTTTCATACAATCATATACCAAGTCTTTCACCTGAGACCTAAGGCAAATGAAGGTTTTCTTCGGAAGTTATTGAACATTTATTTTCCTTCCCTTCCTTTTCTTCCCCTTTTTCTTCCCTCCCCCTCCTTTTCCTTTCCTTTCCTTTCCCCTTTTTTCGTATATCATTCGATTGCCTTCCACCCTCTGGGCACAGACATGCGAATATAATTGAAACACTATAAAGGAGAACGGGTGGGGGGAAGGGGGAGAGACAATCTTAACAAACACAGAGTTCATGTGAGTAAAGAGTTTCACTATTGAATTGAGAGAGGTTTTCTGAATATGTGAATAGTGCCCATTAGCACAATCTTTTGTATCTCAGCCAAAGATGGATTTCCTGGGATTTTTTTAAGGTGTGTATCAGTCTTTTTCTTAATCATTCCCAGTGCTCCCACTACTACTGGGATAGTGGTTGTGTCTAAGAATTTTCAAAAACTAACTTGCTAAAAACCTGCCTATGGGTCTCACCAGTACACACAGAAAGTTTCATGAAGATATGTTGTGTGGTTCCCGAGTTACAATGTCACAGACAGATAGACAGACGGACAGACATTTGGTGAATTATAGTCGGATGTATGTTTTATATTCATTAATAAATACCAGTTAGGATAACAAAGAGAATGACTATTCCTTTCCCCATCGCCATCATTGGCCTTGTGCTGAATTTCTATATATCAGATAAAACTGTGGGAACTTTTGAAGACAGATGTAGCACAAACAATACGCGAAAAGTTAGAGGTTTAATCAATTGACTCGTTTGAATGACGCATTGGAACAGTGAAGACCATTTTTCTGGGCAAGGAAGTCGACCAATAATTCTACTGCATAAGAATGCCTGTCCTCACGTTGCAAATGCAATGCAGCAAATTATCACGGAGCTGGGATGGGAAGTTCTTCTACATGCTGTGTATTCTCCAGACCTGTCACCTTCAGACTTACCACTTGCTCCATTCAACACACCTTGGCTGGTCGGCTGTTCCAACAAATTAAAGATACAAAAACATCCTCGAGGAACTCATCGAATCAAAACCGGAAATGTTCTTTTATGATCTCCCAGTTGAGATATCTGAGTACTTTAAAAGGCTAAATCATGGGTTTTCCACAGAGAATTTCCACAGCTTTCCAACGGTGTATCTTGTCAATTTGTATCTATGGGCTTAAAAGGTTACAGTTTAAAACGTGAAGCTAAGTACTCAGCATTTTACGAAGAAAACTTCAAGTACACAGTACAAAGTCTATGGATCCTAGAATTAATTTTTGATTAAAGTATATATAAATATATCGTCAGAAAAATATCTCGTCTCCCAGTTGAGATAGGTTGCATAAGATCATAGAAAGCCAGAGAAAATACTCTGGTGAGTGAATAATGATGCTATATTCAAAGAGTTTTTTTTCTCGAACGATTGAACTCCTTGTTGTTTGTATTTTTAACACGACGTTTCTGCCGATCCTTTCTACGGTCTTCTTCAGGTGTACTACCAAATTGTGATGGTGGTAAACAAACAATTTTATCCAATGCTTATAACGTAAGATTCGAGGATCTGAAGAAGGCCGTAGAATGGATCGGTCGAAACGTCGTGTTAACACAAACAGCAAGGAGGAATTCAATCGTCCGAAAAGTTATTTGAATGTTAATGACCCTATAATACCCAGGCCGTGTGTTCGGGATCGCAACAGTAATTAATTATGACCCCCACCACCATACACACTTCTTCAATTTGAAGAGCATATGTTCGGTCTGACAATTTTTTCATTCTTTTTAAATCTCTCGGAAAACTATTTTGATAGGTTTATTGATAAGAACTAGTAGCCGGTATTTCTTAAACAAACATCCTTTGTACTCGTTTCCCTGGTAAAATATATTACCGTTTGAATTCCCTTTTTAGCTAGCAAGTTTTGGGGGTGCACGGTAGCCCCTGCTGGCACCCGGACTAAAGGGAGTGGCCGTTGAGGTAACAAAGTGAAAATAAAGAAATGAAACAAGATCTGCAAACAGGATCGATAACACTTGTTTACAACGCAAACTCAGTGTTTATTTCTCGTGGGTTACAATTTCACCAGTCACACCTTCCCAAACCGGAGTCAATGTGATACATGTTTTAGGATCGATTGGTCGGTCGGTTCAATGGTTAACTCGTGAGACGGAAGGAGAAGAGTTTGTAGCAGCGAATGGGAAAGTGTAGTTAAGACAGGGCCTAGTGCTCTCGGGTCTGCAACTGAGAAGCAAGGGCCGAGCTTCCAACTGCGGCTTCTGTCTTAGTCACCCTCTCTCTGGGGTAGATTGTTGAAAGTTATTAACTTGGAGTTTCAACGTTTGTTCTGCAGTCCAAACTCCAGTCCTTCGTCTCGGTGAGTTTGTTCCTTACGGCGTCCTCTGTCAGCCATTTGTCGTTTTCTCCTCGTCTGTCTTTTGGAGCGAAAAGTCAGCTCCTTTTATGAGAATCTCACAAGTCCAGGAGAGGGGTCGACGCAGAATGGGGCACGATTGATTATTCAAAAGTCTAACTCAATCACTTCCCACAGAATCCGAGAGCTTTCCCAATTTTGGAATCCAATTTTAATATCTCCTTCTAATGAATCCGTTTCCATTGCTTGGGTGTTATCTTACAATTCCATTGGTACAATTCCTCACCCTGTCCCCACCATGACGGAACCACACATATTTACGTCACTTCCAGTGACCAGTCAAAGGACGTCAACCGACCACATACCCTTTTTGTGGGGGAAAAAAGGCGTTCCTCTGAGGGTTTATTAATAGGTATCACAACATTAATTAAGCATGACTCCCTCCACACACTTCTTCAATTTGAAGAGCATATATTCGGCCTGAGAATCTTTTCATACTGCTTAAATCTCTCGGAAAACTGTTTTGATAGGTTTATTGATAAGAACTAGTAGCCGGTATTTCTTAAACAAACATCCTTTGTACTCGTTTCCCTGGTAAAGTACATTCCCTTTTTAGCTAGCAAGTTTTCTTTCTGAAATAAAACAGATTTCATCCGCCCGCAAGATTCGATGTAAAACCCCGCTATCTTGTAAAATCCACTGTATATTTCACCTACTTGTAAAATCTTAGGTAGACTCCACGTATTTTTAAATCCCGGATATATCTAACCTACTTGTAAAAATCCTGCTACTGATAGTATCACAACACAAAACTATAGACAATGATGCTCTATATTTATTGGGTCTTTTTTCGTTAGTCCACACCACACTAAATATCTATAGCTATTACAGCTCACCGTATTTTTGTTTGCTAAATAAATGTAAATAAAAACATTTGAAGGACATTTCAGGAGCTCGGCTTGTCGAAATAATAACCTAAAGTTAGAGTTAGGGGTTAGGGTTAGTCAGTCAGAGCAAAGATTAGTTTGTGTTGTTTTTATATTCACATTTATTTAGCTAGTGTTAAGGATTAGCGAAGATTTTGTGAAACAAATGCTTGCAACTCTTGCATCAAAATATAAACCGTTACGCACATCGGTGGTATATTAGGCAGAGCGAATCGATTACAGATCCATGGGTAGTAAGGTAATTTGAGCTAGGAGAATCAATATGTTCTAGGACTTTGCTCATATGTTGTGTAGGTAGTTAAATCGATATGCAGAGACTAACATACTTATTGTTGCAGAGCAGCGGTTCCCAACGTTTTCCAAAGCTCGCACCTCTTTGATATTTCAAAATCTTTCTCCCACCACCTAAATCTTAAGACAAAAAAATGAAATTTAAAAAAGTCAATACTGACAAAGTTAATATTAAAAAGTGTAAACAAAATGTTAAAATTTATCAGATGTCAAAATTAAACTGTATCCCAAGATATTTCTGATAGAACAATTTAATGCACTGGCTATCAATTAATTTTGAAATACATGGCATTTTGGAGAAAGAACAACATTTCTAACAAAAGTTATTTCCCTTGATAATGACATTCAAAATTTTTTTATGAATTTAAGAGTTAATCTAAAAAATGAAATTTAAAAAAGTCAATACTGACAAAATTAATATTAAAAAGTGTAAACAAAATGTTAAAATTTATCAGATGTCAAAAATAAATGTCTGTATCAAGATATTACTATAAAACCATTTAAATATGCTGGCTGCTGTTGCTTTTTCTCAATTAACTTCGAAATGCGTCACCCTCTTCTCGCACCCTTAAAAATTGCCTCACGCTCCACTTCGGGTGCATCCACCCAGGTTAAAAACCAATGTTGCAGAGATTCTCATTCTATCATGCGAAACTTTCCCTGTTTTTACCAAACGAGCCTCATACCTACCCCATTTGTGTGCAAACTTCAGTGCGCATGCGTATGTCGCAGTAGATGACGTTGTGGTCAACATAACTTTTAAAGCCATGTCCCTAGACAAAGGTTGTGCACAGATGTCGGGACAGGTACTGCGGCTCATCTGATAAAGACGTCGGTCTTTTTAATCATTGGAGCCGGTGTGCTTGTACCTAGTAGTAGAAATAGACCATTTTCGTGCTGAACACGGAGAAAATTAAGGCCAAGCTGAATTTTGAACCATTGACATGGTTGGTAGCCAACAATAACATATCCAAGATCCACTCAAATCCGATTTGGGGAAAATATGAGCATGTGAAAAATAGCTATATTTATCAAATATATCACTCAGTTTTTGCACAGTTACAAGAGAACTACTTTAATAAAATATCACTAACACCCCAGTCTCATGTACTTCCCATCGTCCCAACCTCTGACGACTCAACCTAACATACTATCATCACCATTCTTTGGGGTCTGGGATCGCTCAAAAGATTTTCCATGTAAATTAATGGTAATTTCTTTTTCGGTTTACGCCATTTCGGCTTATGAAATTTTTTATAGGATCATTTTTCCAGATCAAAATCAAAATTCAAATCAAAATCTAGTCATGACTTATTGATGCGAAACATGGAAACTAACCAAACGAGCTGAAAACCAACTCAGAATTGCACAGAGAGCCATGGAAAGAGCAATGCTAGGGATAACCCTAAGAGATAGTAAAAGATCAACATGGATCAGAGAGAGGACTACAGTGAAGGATATTATACAAATAATTAAGCAGCAAAATGGCTGGTCACCTAGCAAGAAGAGATGACAATAGATGGGGAGAAAGACTAACCGATTGGTGCCCATGGGACAGTAAACGAAATAGGAAAAGACCAGACACAAGATGGAGGGGCGAGATAGAAAGGTTTGCCGGTAAGACGTGGCAGAGGTTAGCACAAGATAGGTCGTCATGGAAGGAAATGGGAAATGCCTTTGTCCAGCAGTGGACTTATAACAGCTGCTGCTGATGATTAAGTTAGTAAGTGCTTCTTAAACTAGTTCAATGTCATTCATCCTCGTGTCACTAAATTTCCTTGGGTTTTTTAATCATTGTTAATCTTCCTTGTCCATAATTTATACATTTATTTTGTACCATGAGCTCATCTGGTTTCCCCATAGAAGTTATACAATAAAAGCTTCTGTCGTCGAAAAGAAAGCCCAAACTCAGACGGAAAGGCGTTTAAAATGTATGGGAGATAACCTTTCACAGCTTAGTGCTGGCTGTTTCTTGATTAATTTAAATTAATCGCATTTGCATAATGGCCCCCACCTGTTCTTTGGCATAAAACTCAGTAAGAGTCCGAAAGACACCAAAATAACTCTCAATGTTTACCTTAAAATTAAAACTGATTGACGTGACCCAACTGACAAAACCTTACCAACCACACTGACCAACCCTACCGACTGGACCACACTGATTGTGTTACAACTGTGTTACAACTGACCTGATTGGCCCAAATGATTTTCCATCATTACATATCATCAGTCTATCCAAAATAGTAATAAAGATAGTCATGACTATTTGTATATCAATGACAACTGTATTTAAATACATTTAGATTAAAAGCGGTTAAAAATGTGTCAACATAACCCACTGATGACAAAACCATAAAACATGGGCAGAAGATTTACAAACGTATGCAATGGTTATACAATAAATGAATAAATAGTTATTTAAGTTAAATAATGATTGTCAGTGAATAATACTAACAGAGGCAAAATAACAAATTAGTAGTATTAAATAGAATAAAAAAAGTTATTTCCACAAACAGTGAGGAAAGAGAAAGACTCCATAAGAGACAGAAAATCGCAAGTCTTCGTTATTAGAAACTATAGACGTTTCATTGTACAGTGTGCGCTATGTCTTTAAATGTGACGGAACATACAATAAGGATGAAAACAGCAACACTGTTTGGGGTGCAGGCGAAAGGCGACAGCAATGCGTTTAAAATGCCTGGTGTATGGGAGGTAACGTTTCATAGCTTAGTGCTTGCTCTTTCTTGATTAATTGAAATTAATCGCATTTGCATAACGACCCCCATCTGTCTTTTGGCATAAAACTCAGTAAGAGTCCGAAAGACACCAAAATAACTCTCATTGTTTATCTGAAAATTAAAATAGCCGAATCCCCACCAACTTTTGCCTCAGGGGTCAGGCCGTATCCGACCCCTGGCCCTAGCATGTCAGTGTAATGGGGAGGTGTTGTCTAGAAAACGGGTCCCCAGGAACTAGGATCGGTCTCTTCAAGGGTTCTCCGGCAATAAATGGCGCCATCGGAGTTTGGGCGTAAAAAAATAATAAAAATCTCGATAAAATAATGTCTAGATATTTTTTTAGATATATTTCATGACCATCTAGATAATTCTAGATATAACCGCATTTGCAACACCCCTCCACCTGTTCTTTTAACTAAAACTCAGTAAGTAAGAGTCCGAGATACACCACAATTCACAGAAAGGTAGGTCTAGGGTCAACCTTGAGATTTATCAAGGTCCAAGTGACGGCCCCATGAAACATCTAAATTGTATCAAAAGGGCCATTGTCTAAAAAGTCAGCCGAAAATCAATTTTACTGCCAACCACAAAAAAGCTCAAAAAAGGTTCGCTTTTCGGCATTTCTTATCGGTGGTGATAGCTTATTTGATGGATTTCCCAACAAGAATGAGATCATGTCAGCAATAAAAGACCGTTACAGTTATCAGATAACAACATTAGAAGAAGAATACATACAATGTCAACTGACATGCAAATTCAGGTAAAGAGTGACTTGGAAATAGGTGAGTGGTTCTCACTACATTGATGAGTCAACATATGCATATCAGATAGAGCACAGTTGGCAGTTATGGTGAGAATGGTATTTAGTGACAACTACAAATGAAGAGCCATTGAAAATATTGTCCATGAAAGGGCGACAACAGGTGAAGACATCTATAACATATTCAAAACATATGCAAAGTCCACAAGCTATCTTCGATCACCACTGATGGTTGGTATTAACTAAGGAATTATTTCCATCTGCTACAAGGGGAATCCTTTCAAAACTGTATATCGTACCATTGTATTATCCACCAAGAAACTTTGTGTGCTAAAGAGCTACTGTTTGCACAACATAATGATTGATTGATTGATTTGTTTAGTGGCATATCAACCCGTGATGGGTCATTTAATGCCGAAATCAGTTTAAAATCCCCCAAATAGTGTCTTGCGACTTTGGTAAACGGTTATTTTTTTTAAATAGTCTGGCGACTTTGGTAAACGATTATTCTTTTTTTAATTAGAGTCTTGCGACTTTGGTAAACGGTTATTTTTTTTAAATAGAGTCTTGCGACTTTGGTGCAAAACCAGATGGCGCCTGTTTGGTGGGGGGAGGTCTTACCCCCCTGCAGGGGATGCAGTCGGCGTATTCTAGGCCCCAGTCGACAGGGCCGACAACATAATGGATGCAGTTATTAAAATAATAAACTCTATTAGAGCAGCACCTTTGCAACAACACCGTCTTTTTAAAGCCTTACTAGAGGATACTGAAAATAAAAATCTGACATTATTTTACATACAGTTGTGCGATGGCTCAGTAAAGGAAAGGTTCTAACAAGATTTGTAAGCTTAACTGAAGCGATAACAAAATTCTCCAATCCAGAAACTTTGATCAACTATGCGACTCTTGCTGGTTGGTGGATTAAATTCTGAATTAAATTCTTTAAACTTGAAGCTTCAGGGAAACGACAAACATATAGCTAGTATGATAGGCTCTATAAATTCATTTAAAGCAAAACTTGTTTTATGAGTACTTTAAACTGTAACTTTTTTGGACTGTAACTTTTTAAGCCCAACAGATACAAATTGGGAACATGCACCGTTGGGAAGCTGATAGAAGAATTCCCTTTCTAACGAGCACAAGATAGGTTGTCATAGAAGGAGATGGGAGAGGCCTT
>VCCN01003315.1:3494934-3518246 GCA_006491835.1 Architeuthis dux
GAATAATAATGATTACTCGATATCTCAGGAATTCACAACAAAACTATATTGTATTACTTGAAAATAAATATCAAGATTACATATCAAAATATAGTTTACAATATTTTTACATTAATTTACAAAATCCAGAAAATACGTAATTTAGTTTCTGCAGCAGGCCAAAGATTTAGCAGATCCCTCATAAAAGCCATTTTGACGGACACATACCTCCAAAACCACTCAAAAGAGAGATGAAATGAAATGGATGGAAAGCTACAGGGGCATCAAATCTCAGCTAAATATCTTAAATACCTGTTATAAAGTGACAAAATCATGCTTGTGGATCGCAACAGGCAAATTTAAGCCAATTTCAATTTGTCATAACTTCTGAACCGTTTGTTCAATCAAGCTGACATTTTCAGGTTTGATTTGTCACAAGAAAAGGTGTCATCTATTGAAATTTTATTTAAAAAATCTATGATACCCATGGGGACTTTAGAAATATTACGTGATTTGATATGGAATGACCCATATCAAAGCAGAAGGATTGGCTGAAACATTGAGGCCACAAGAAAGTAACAAGAAGAATGCCTTCAATAGTCCGAACAACTCCTGGAATGACTTAAAAAATAATCACTGTGCAACTTTTTAAACTTTATTTTTGTTCTTGGATAGTGTTATTTTCTGATTGACTATGTCTAAAAAGTATAGGAAATGTCAATTATTCCCTTCAAACTTTGCTTTGACCACAAGTATAGTGATAATTTGAAATCTACTTATTTTCAATTGGACAATGGAAAAATTTGCATATTTTTTTTTAATCACAAGAAAAACAATTACATATGAATATCACTATCCTGGCCACAAAAGCAAAGTTAGAAGGGAATAATAGCCATTTTCTAGGCTTTTTACACAAAAGCAATTTGAAAATAACACTCACTACCCAGGAACAAAAGTCGCATGAAGGCAGATGTAGGATGGATCAGCTGAAATGTGGTAAGAACAAAAGAAACACAAAGGAGTTCCCGAACAACTCTTGGAATTATTAGGAAGTTCAGTCATATGTCGACTTAAACCCGACTGACTAACATCCCCACAAGAGCTTAAAACCCATTAACTTTGATGAGAATTTCAGTCATTGCAATTCTATAACAGTAACACAATGCAATGACCAAAAACTTTGTCATGTTATTGTTAGCTTGCTAAAGAGAATGCAATGTATACGCCATATTTGTTTCAAGTTCTCCAGACAGTGACGGTAAGGAGGAGGAAGTAAAATAGCAGATACCTTGCTGGGTAGTGTTAACAACTTACTGAAAGAAACGTAATGGATGACATTTGTTTCTTTCTCTTCTGAAAGTGAAAAAGCAAAAGACAGCTCTAAAGCTGGAAGATATGCCAAATCATCCTCACAGCACGCTACTTTCCAAAACTCATAATAGTCAACTTACGCCCAGATCAATTGCGTCCATACTACCAGAAGGTAACTCAATGCATGGCTGTAGTTCAGAAGTAGTTCACCAGTAACTAGAAAACACCCAGAGCAGATCCCTCATAAAAGCCAAAATATCTTTTTATGGTTTAAATCTTATAATAATTCACTTAGATCTCAAGGCCAGTGCAGTATACTCAATGTTGCCAACTGAAAAAATATTTTCACACTAGTTTGACTGCCAAAAAGCACTAAATTTTTTTAAATTGTCAAAAACTACCAAAAATAGCCCGAAAATGGCCAAAATGTTTTAGACAAAAACGTACTAATTTAGCACTTTTTTGCATGACCAAAACAAGAAACGCGCTAAATCTAGCATGAAACACTAAATTGGCAACACTGAGTATACTAGCGCAATAATATATAATAAAAAAGATTCCTAGAACCGCACTAAAATTTAATCCCCCAGCACATCCTTCCACAAAATTTCATTAAAAACCTTTGGAGCTATCGTGTGGATAAAAAGAGTACAATGCAATTGCAAATTATTTGAATACTGCTGTCATTTTTTTTTACGGCATGGGTAAACTGGTGTATGTATAATTTCTGAAATCATCCAGCTTAGTGTACCTGCCAGCGATTCCTGTCAATGATTTTTATTTGACAGCTGACAAACCAGCTTCACTCATTTGGTAAAAATCACCCTTCCGCCACTATCAAAATATCTTTTTATGGTTTAAATTTTTATAATAATTCACTCAGATACTTTTAGGGTTGCCAAAAAGGGAGATAATCCAAGTTTTATCTCAGAGACTTACCAAACACAGGCTTTGAAATTGCGTCAAATTTGGAAATCGAGTCAGGAAGCAGAGTGAACCTCTTGAGGAAAATCTGGCAACCCTGCGCATATATAAGGATTTACTAAGCTTGGCAGAAGGATTTTAGTTCAAATTTCTTCATTTCTTGTGTATTAGAAATGATATATATATATATATATATACACACACATGCACAATCCACATTGGAAACTTTTTGGGTACAAGTACATAGTGTGGTCCCTACTACAGAGCTAGTCACTTATCCATACTCTCCGCCATCAACACTGACATGTCAGTGATCAGGCATTTTTATGGTACAATTTAAGTAGTGCGGTCCCTATTACAGAGCTAGTAGACCAGAATTACCTGTCTCCCTCGACATTAATGGGAATGTCGGAAATGTTACGGTTAGTGTTTGGTAATTCATGACCAGTCACTGAAGTATGAGATGCGAAAATAAAGCAATACTACTAAGAGGGACCGCACTTCTTTTTAGGGACCACACTACTTAACTGGTACCAAAAAAATGCCCGATCACTGGCATGTCATTGTTGATGGCAAAGAGTATGGATAAGTGAGCACTTTGGCCAACCACTCTTCTATAACAACCTTGGGCAGTAGTAAAAGTAAAAAGCTGTTACACCCATTGCAAGCCATGACAATGGCCATTCACATGCCAAGTTACTCTAAAAGCACAATAAAATGTAACAGAAGGTACCTGCACATGACACTCACATGTAACACGTGGGTAAAACGAATATAAAAAATTAAAAAAGGGTGAGATAGTGAAAGATTAGATAGATCCATTCTATTCATATCTTCCCACTCTAATAACGGCAGCCAGACCCAGTCATAGAGTTCGGAGAGAGGTTAAGGGTTTTAGATGGAAATTAAGTTACCAAAAGTTAGGTCAAGAGGGTCCATAAAATAAGAAATACTTACTCATCATGTGTAAGTGAATTGAAGGTACCAGCTGAAAGCACCAACCTTGTGGTAGAAGAGGCAAGGTCATAACACCTTAACCCTGTTTGTATTTCATTGCAAGATGAGATGAGTAACATTCAGTTTACTAAGGGAACGGTTTGGTATTTAGCTCTGCCAACAAAGTTGGAGAGGTATATGTATTTCAGTCGTGTCTTTCCATCTAGTCTGTCCACAAGATATCTCCAAAAGTACTCAATGGAATTCAATGAAATTCTGTGGAAGGGTGGGCAATGGGGTAAGGAGGATGTAGTTAAATTTTGGGGCGGATCCAGGAATTATATTTTATTTTGATTGAGAGATATTTTTCCAGGTTTTTTATCTCCATACATTTATGCATGGGCTCATTGTCCGCACAATATTTCCCTCTGTCGTAGTTATATGCCAACACCACATTATCGCCAAAATTTCATGTCTGCTCACACAATATCTCCAAAAGTTCTCAATGAAATTTTGTGGAAGGATGGGCAATGGGCTACAGAAGAAGTGCTTAAATTTTGGTGTGGATCCATGCACAATTACTTCCCCTGACAATAGTGCTGGCAGAGGCATGCGCTCTCAGATTGCTTTATAGTTTTGCTAGAGATTGTTTCACATTACCAATGCATCTTATCTAAAACTAAAACAGTCTTTCCGAAATTACAGAAAAATATAAAACCACCACAGGGGTGGGCAAACTTTCCCCCCCAAGAGCCACATGGAACATCTGTAAGGTCTCTAGTGGGCGACATTCGACAAAAAACTAAATTTACTAAAAACTAAATTTTATTTTCACATAAAAATACAATTATTCATACAACTGTACACAAGTAACAGATAAAACTGAATATTATGTTGCTTCATAAATGTTACTGAACAGTTACTCAAACTCTTAATGAGATTTATGCAATTGCACTAAATCCTGCACAAGTTGGTTGTAGTCAGGATTCAGCATGCTTGTAGTTATATGCAAGACAGTGCAAATTTGAGTGTTAGAAGAGACCTGTACAAATTGACATCACTGTGCAAGAACGTTTGCGAGCTGCATGTGGCCTGCGGGCCATAGTTTGCCCACCCCTGAACTAGCTGGACCCATGAGCAGACACACATGGCTGGAGGGGGGGGAGGCCTGTCATCTGCCCGAGACAGGACTTTCCAAATACAAAAATGAATAAATTAAACAAAATAAGAAAATTCCCTGATGTGAAATCATATCTATATGATAATACTATATTTTAAAGGGCACCAAAGTTCAGTCAGTGGCACCATGAGCCATAGGGCCGGACTGGCCCTGTGGAAATTTCACGGGTGTTAACAACTAAGATATCATCATTACTCTCGCATATATATTTCTGCAATTAAAGTATATAATTTTTTTTAATTTATTATCTATGGGATTTATCTATATTAACTATTAATAAAATAAAAAATTTTTTGAAATGAGCTGGACCCGTGGAAATTCAAGAACAACTTTGTAAATATCAAGATGTTCTTCACTTTATTAGGTGCTTTAGAACCAATTTCAATCTCATCTGAAACTTTCCCCATTTTTATTTAAGAGTTTATTCTTTTAATACATTAGCACAGACATGGCTGTCCAAACGGGGTATTTGAACCACCCCCCTGCAAAAGTGGCAGTCGATGCCCATGAGCAGACATTTTTTGTTTATTCTCAATATGAACATTCACATTTTAGAAATACCCAGCAAGACTAGAACCAATTATAACGGACTTGACAGTAACACACCTTCCATAGCACGCAGGTTCACTTATTTACTCTAGTGATGTACACGAATATCAATCCGGTCACATATCTGGCGCTGGATTCACAAAATAATTATCACTGCCACCAGTTTCAAATTTTAGCCATCCAATATTTTTTTAACAGATGTGGATTTTAATTTAATTTTTTACATGAGAATCCGGCACCAGATATCTGACCAGATTGATATTCCGGTACATCATTGTATTGTCTGGTTAACCCAGTGATTCTGAACCTGGGACACACAACCCCACAAGCGGGCTATTTGGAATTTGGGTGTGAAGTGCAAAAAGTGTACCATGGCTCAAAACAGTCATATTAAGGATCACATGATTAATTTCTAATTATACAATATACTATTGATTCCTAATTACTCTAAATTCCATAGTAACTAATCCTTAACAATATGATATATAATTAAATTACTTTTTTTATACTACAGGGTTACATCAAATTTTTTTAGCTGTCGAGGGGGTGGAGCAGGGAGCAAAAGAGATTAAGAACCACTGGGTTAACCTGTTTGACCACTGGTGCACGCACACACAAACTTTCAAAACTGCTTTGGGGAAAGGGATGAAGGTGATCTTGTAGTTTAGCGTCCCAAATCATCATGGTAGTTGTTGTAAGGGCACTAAATACAAGTGTTCCTTGAAGAGTGCAAAGTTTGTCCCAAAATTTTTCATACTATTCAAAACCGCTCTGTTCAGGCTTATACTTAGTAACATGTAATTTGTACAACAATACCTTACCTTGTACATCAGAACCCGCACTGATCAAGGTATCCCCGTACTAATTAAGCAGATAAAAAACAAAATCCAAAGTACAATAAAAGTAAACTTATTCTACCATATAGTCAGGAGGGAGCACACTAATTAATCACTGCTACCCTCAACACTGGTTTATTGCTGGGTTTAGGTCATTCATGTATTCTAATATTTATATGTATCCAGACTTTGTCCAGTCCTTACCGTTGATAGAAACTTGAAACTTTGCCCACATGCAGACGCCCCTTAATGAGTAGAGGGGGGTTCAATTTAAGTTTATGCTAAATAGGTCCCTTAGTCTGTGTCCAGCAGCGTTCATGCTTGTTTTTGAAAATTTGGACTTTTTAGTGCCAAACAAAAGGCGAGAGAAATAACTTATTCATTGACCACCCCTTTCAACTTTTTAATTGATCAGCCCCACACAGCATATATGGGTGGCAGTGACTCATAATTTCCCTTGGAATATCAGTTGTTTTAAAAGTGTTTTTTTTTCTTCGAATTATATGAATAAAAATACAAAAAAGCAGTAAAACATGTTGATACTGTCGAAAAAAAATGACTAAAACGTTTTATTAGATTTGATATCTGCATCTTAACTCTTAAATTCATAGACAACTTGTAATCGTCAGTGGAAATCTTCAATGAATAGAATTAAAAATAATAGAATTCTCCTGTGAAGTGAACAGAAATTTTTTTTTTTTTTAAATTCACCAAATGGTCAAAGGGAGATAATTCTAATCAAAAGTTATTTTTCTTGATAATGACGGTCAAATTTTTTTTTTATATGAATTTAAGGATTGAGTTAGTATTTTGTTGTAACTGACAGTGTCCTCACAACAACCATGATAATTTAGGATCCTAAACTATGAATTAGCTGGGATAAGTATAATAAAGAAATGTTTTTAAAAAAGAAGAGACTCGTCTTGCAATGATATAAGCTACCTAAAAGAAATTTAAATTAAAAAAATAAGTGAAATTACATTTTTAAAAGTTTTTGTTGAAAAAAAATATAAATAAATCTAGATAATATTGGTAATGTTCTGTAAGTAAATACATAGGAATAATAATAATCTAACTATAATAATACACGTGTGTTGGTTGGTCCATCTGTCATGCTTGGAAAATAACTTTCATATTTTCACACAGAGTTAATTCCCTTAGAAGACCTTCATTATTTATTTGTAAGAGAAAGATGATTGTACACAATAATATTTGAATTTTGTCACAATTTCTCAATTCTAAGCTTTTGCAATGGCAGAATTACTTCAATAGTGCTGTTATTTTTTGACGGCATGAGTAAACTAGTATAATAATAGTGATGTACCAGAATATCAATCAGGTCTGATATCTCGCGCTGGAGTCACAAAAAATTATCACTGCCACCAGTTTCAAATTTTAGCCATCCAATATGTTTTAACAGGGTTTTTAATGTTTTACTTTGGAATCCGACCAGACTGATATTCCGGTACATCACTAACAATAATCTAAGGAACGTGTTCGTCAGTCTGTCACACTCTTAAAATAAAAATGTTATGTTAAAAGGGGTGGTGGTAGACGAGAGGTTCTGAGAATTAAATCGCAACACGAGGAGGGAGATAGAGAAGCAGGATAGGTGTAAGCAAAAGGGTAGGGGTGGGGTGAAACAATGATATTTGCTAAAGGAGAACAGCTTAACTCAGCTTGTCAAGAAAAGAAAATGGAGTTGAACACACTGTTGAGTGTTTGTGAGTAGGAGATTTGGTTAAGTGCCAGAGATACTTGCCACCAGGCAACCCCCAGGAGATCTTTTGTTGTTGTTTAGATTTCCACCCATAGATATTGCAAACAGGTATTTTACTAGTACAGTGCTTTAGATACGTTCCTAAGAAACACAGCGCTAATCAAAACAGCACTATATGGGCGTCATTATAACATTGCCTAAATAACATGTCCAGAATACCTCTTTGCCTTGCTCCCAGTCAGGGTTATTCATTATGTCAAAATATATGTCGTCGTCGTTGCTGAGCCTTAACAAGATGGAATGGATTAGTGCTGTGTATCTCATCTGGTAGCTATTTTTCAGAGCTGGTGAAATATCACTAGGCATCGATGTATATCGCTACATGATAAATTATTGTGTATATGTTTATTCTCATACATATGGCATGGCACATTAACTAAGGTGTAGTGATGTACAGGAATATCAATCCGGCACTGGTTTCCCATGGTGGCAGTGATAAGTTTTTGTGAATCCGGCACTGTATATCGGACCGGATTGATATTCCAGTACATCATCACCTATAATTCTTTCTTATTCATTATTTCAAGAATTTAACATTAGTAAATTTATTTAAAAGAATATTTGCAAAAGAGCTATATAGCAAATCAGCACTAAATGAGGTATCGCAAAGTAGGGTATTAGTGTAATAATAACTTGCATTCCAAAGGAAATTATGAATCACTGTCGCTCATATGCTATGTTGGGGGTGATCAATTAAAAAGGTTGGGCTGTGATCATTAAAAAAATGTTTGAATTTTCAAAAAAACAAGCAGGCACAAACTAGTGACGAATTTAACAAAAGCTTACATTGAAAACTGAACCCGCCACTAAAAAACATTTTCTGGGGGGGAATTTTGAAAAGAAGAAAAAAAGCATTTTTCCTACTCATTGAGGGGAGTGGGTATACAAAATTTCAAGTTTCTACTATGAATGGTTATGGCTGGGCGAAGTCCAAATGGATAGATAGATAAAATTGAACACCCACTTTAAAAACCTATTATGAGGGGAATTTAAAAAAAAAAAAAAAAAAAAAGAAAGCATTTTTCTCCTACTCATTGATGGGAGTGTGTATGCAAAATTTCTATTATGAACAGTTAGGGTTGGGCGAAGTCCAGATACATATAAATGTGTGAACACATGAATAACCTAAACCTTTGGTAGTGGTGATTAATAATTCAGGAAGCAAAGCAGTAACTCAATCTAATTCACTCAGACATGTTATTGCAATTATTTAGACATGCGTGGTCTCTGATAGTGTAACATATCAGCACAGAAAACAGAATCGACAAACCGAGTTCGAATTTCAGCTGTGGTGGCTTTTTATTTATCTGCTATACTTACTGATATAGCACATGGAAGAAAGGGGGGGTGGCTTGTTGCCACTTAGCACTCCTCCTTGGGAAAGCTATGAATCGCCAGATATACAAGGAAAGAAAATAGAAAGAAAAAAATCTTGTCTCTGGCATGCCACGATGGTTGAGGGAGAAGAGAGCGAGTGTGGGACGTTAGGTAAACCACTCATTCAAAAAAAGTCGTTATACCCATTGTCAAGTCATTATTGCATCTTCTTACAGGGTACAATGTCCACGCAGAAATAAAATAACCTTTTTTTTAGCAAATCAGAGGCGAATCCAGGGTCTTCTGGAAGACCCTCAGAATTTTTCTGAAAACGTTATTTATACTGTTTGCTGAGTTTTAAATCTTTTCATCTCAACACATGACAACCTTCAAGATCCTCAGAATTTTTTTTTAACTTATACTGTTTTCTGAGCATTTTCCAAATTTTAAATTTTTTCGACTCAATACACGACAACCTTCAAAACATTTACTAAAAATTTTTATTTATCTTAATTTCAGTAGTTGATAAGCCCCGAAATGCAATGTAAGGCCAATCTTGGATACATAATTTTCAAATACCCCAAAAAGTTGATGCCACCCCTGCAAATAATAACTAAATTAAATTTAGAATATGACAGATCCCCAAAAAGGATGCGGAGATGGGAGCTTGTGCATTATCCGATTAGTAACCATCTTTATAACCAAGTTATTATTTTTGGGGACCTCAAAGAATTTCTTTGCCCAAAAAATAAAGGCATCCAATTCAATCTATTAAAAACAAAACTAAATACAAGAATCTATATTATTATATACTAGGGAATGCACGTTCCAAAGGTGCAGGTTTGTAAGTGGCCAGACTTTATGGTGTGTGGAGTGGCCAGCCTTTATGGTGTGTGGAGTAGCCTGCCATAATTGTCATGTAAAATAATTTTCCATTTGTCATACAAAACTACGGCTTCAAAGTATTCAATTTAATCTAATCTAAAATTTATTATTTTTTTTTAAAAACTTGATTCTCTCAAACATTTTAAATCTATTACGTTCATGAATGCTGGTGATATTTTTAGATCTAGAAATTTAGATAAAAGACCTATTTTTAATTAGATTTCTCGAGAACCGCTGATCCAAAGGACTCTGCACTGCAATGACCGAACATCTGGTGAATATCAATTTCGTACAATGTCCAGTTGTAGAGACTATTCAAATTATAGTATGGATTTCTGTTTATATCTGTATGTATCAAAACGGTACATTGTAGGCAGAGATTTGTTAGCTCTATACCTTCAAAATGCTCTAACTTGAAGAATAAAACAAATCCGGATGATTAGCAACTGGTACATTATGCTTTAGGAGGGGGGGGTTCTATTTATGATGTAACTATAATGCTGAACTACACCTTTATTTTGTGTCCACCAGCTGTGATGTCATAAGAAAATGTTGCGTCTTCATAAGAGAACATATTCTGATCACTTTTTGGGAAGTTGGTTTTACCTGGTCTCATTTTCTGATCACACTTGTTTTTTTAAATTGGGGGTCAAAAGTGTGGGCAAACGTTTTTCCCCTTTAGGGGATAAATGTTAATTATAGAGTAGTTTCCCTTATTTATTTGCAAATAACTAGAAATTTAATACAAAAGAAGTGACTTAATGGCCGGCGAAGGCTGCCTTTGAGCGAGTTATTCTTAAAACCAAAACAAAAAAAAACTGAGTTTGACGCTGACGTTTTTTTCTAAATATTACAAAAAATTGTATTAACTGCATTTAATTTTACCAGAGATTTTACAAACTGATGAACTGCTGGTGTTTATAACTTGTTCATCTCAGATACTTTACTCTACAAGACCGGTTGCCTTTTCTATCGAACACATTAAAAAGATGCTTTCCATCCTTAACACCTTCGTTTCCTCAGGAAATTTGTTAGTTTGGAAAAAGTTCATTTTCTAAGGTTTGGGGGGGGGGGGGTTTACAATATAACAGGACATTTCTGCCATTCATACAGAAAAAAAAAAGTTGACATTGTTGCAGTCGTATTTTTAATAAATTCTTATTTTGGTGTGTACGCAGTATTGAAAGATTTTAAACAATTATGCCATATTTGTTTTTGCCTGTTTTGGGCCAAAAAGTCTGTCTGGCGACCCCAGACAGGAATTAGTCGGTCACCAGGTTTTACAGAGACTGTTTCAACCAGAAAAAAAAACACGTTATTCAACCCAACATGAAAGTTTTTATTTGGCACAAGGACGTAATTCTATAGCACTTGATGAAAATCGAACTCCCATCAATAGTTTTGCAACACTCAACAGTTTAGAGACTCTGCTGCTCCCAATTAACTGAAATTTAAAGTTTTTAGACTCTTAAATTTTAAACTGCTTAACATTAAAATTTGATACTTTTATTCTTCATGAAAGTTTTTTTTAAGTTTGTTTTAAATTATCAATTCTAAAAATTAAGAGAAAACTGTTAGCGCTTTAGATACGTTCCTAAATATCCACGTTCCTAAATATCCAGCGACAAACGAACCGAAACAGTGCTATACGCGATCATTAACATATTGTGACAGCAATTATGATGTTGAGCCTCAACAAGATAGAATGGATTAGTGCTCTGGTAGTTATTTTCTGGTGAAATATCACTCAAATTTTAGTTTTGTTTGCTTTTAAGTTATTTTCTTTTACGAACAATGAAAGTTATTTTAAGCTAAAGAAAAAAAAACAAAAAAAAAACTTAATATTTCTGGGCAACAAACAGTGACTTTTGAATTAGCAATTATTAATCTTTAAATACATACTTCACTTCTAAAAAACTAGAAGTTTTTAAAAAAGTCAAGAATTAATATAATTTGAAAAGCCAAAAACAGTTATTTTGTTACAACATTTTAATAGTGGGGTCCAGACGGGAATGCGCCTTCTGTGGCCTTTTTAGTTCACAAGATCAACAAAAATGTATGTTCTTCTCACGCACGTAAACGAACAAAAACCATTGTTAAATGTTATGAATTTTATTTATTGCAGTCACTGAAAAAAAAAAACATGTGACATCAGAGTCAGCATTCCCGTTTTCAATTTTAAACATTATATTATTAAAATATTAAATTGTGTATTAAAATATTATTGAATATGTAATAACAATCATTAATGTTTGTTTTGTAATTAAATCACTGTGTATCGCATGTAAATTATTGTTTGTTGTTTTGTAAAATTCACGGGAAAAAAATTCAAGTTGAAAACGGAAAGAACATATACTTCACTTTGATCTTGAACTAAAGGCCGCAGAAGGCGCGTTCCGATATGGATCGTGCGATTTATTCTAACTATCCTTCACGAATGATACTTAAAAATTAAAAATAAATCGATGCCAGTTCAATAAAAATCGTTTTAATTCAAACAAATTATTTCATCTGGTTTTTCTTTCATTTAAAAAAAAGATTTTTTTTTAAAAAGTTTATGAAAAACATTTACGAACAACAATTTGTTTACAGTTTTAAAAGAAACAAAATGTTTTAACTATTTTTTGCAAATCAATCAAGGCCGATTATTAAGTAAAAGAAATATTGAACAAGGACCACATGGTTATGTATGTCCCCGAAAACCACAAGTTTAAGAACGATAAGTCAAACCTATTTTACATAATACTTACACAAAGACACACATATATATATATATATATATAAGGATTATTTAATTTATTGTAAAAGAAAGGAATTTTGGAACTACGGTCTAATCAGAAAAATCACTTAATTCACAATTCCACTAACAATATTTTAGATTAAGGTAATATTAATATTTTCTTTCTCAACGATGTTATAATAAAACTACGTTAATTGAGGAGTTGGAGTTCCTATACTTACTTTCTCAGTTTAATATTATTCGCTGTTATTACTTGAATAAAATTATAAATCGTATAGTCTTACATAAGTAAAACCCTTTTAGTAGTTGTATGTACTAACAGTATTTTCAAGTAAGTACCACATGTTTTTTTGTCGATCGAGACGTGCGTGTCGCTGCTTTTACTACTTGTGTTGTATAGTATTAAGTGTTTTATTTTACAATAAAAAATGTTTACCTAAATGATTCTTTAACATTAGATGGTAGTTTTAACATGACATTTAAATATAAACAAATATAAATTACAAACATTTTTAATTTTAAAGATCAGGACTGGAAGGGTTAAAAAAAACATATGGTAAAAAAAAATACAAAAGGCATTTTTTTTTTGCTACAAATCAAACGTTTAAAAAAAGATAAATAAAAATTAAAAAAACGTTAATTATAAGCAAAAACAATAGATTGTTTACTGGACTATAGAAAAGGTTAAATAATAGCCTAAAATTTAAAAACAAAGGATATTTTAACACTACAAATTAAAAAAAAATCTATCAACCCACCTGGGAAAAGAAAAAAAATAAAGAAGAGAAATCACGTGGTGTAATTTTATGAGAGAAAGAATCACCCGATCCTAAACAAAAAGCAAATAATTAATTACCTATTATTCATACTTAACAGACCAAAAAGGGTTAACTGCTTAAAAGTAATAACCACCATAAAAACAAGATAGACAGATAAATGAACTAATTAATTAAAACAGGTGAAAATAAGTCTTCTTCGGTGGGGGAAATTTATAAAGTTTATGAAACTAACACAAACAGGAGTCCGTTTCCAGCCGCAGTTCTTTTTCTTACTCATCAAACCCAGTAATAAAAATAAAGTTTTTCTCCTGTTTTATTTATGATTATTATATGATCTAAAGAAAACAGAACAAAAATAGAAGTTTCAGTTTCTTAAAAATGTTTTTCTCCACTTTTTTTTTTTTCTTTTTTTAAAAAAAAAAAAGAAAAAAAAAAAAAAAAAAAAAAAAAAAAAAAAAAACTAACAATTTTTATTAAAAGTCGCTCCAAAACCCAAACGAAGTGGTCGATATTTTCGCACACATCCCACGAAACTACCGTCCACAGACCAAAAAGTGTTAACTCACCAGCGGCCGTAATCAATCCCCACGCTCGACAAGGCCATACAACAAAATTCCAAAGACATTTCCTCTTGTCATCGCACTCACAGGGGCACATTCCAGAAAAAAAACTGACAACAGCGGTGTACGGTGCTTTTGGCGCCACACAAACATGAAGCCATGAACTAGAGAATTGGCAGTGACCCGGAAGTCGGTGCCCGTGACCCTAAATCGTGCATTTTGATTGGTCGAAAAAGCCTGGGGTGAGAGCAGCAAGTGCTGTGTCGGGTGATGTCTGCATTGCTGGTTTCCCCGAGAAAAAAAAAACCCACGCCTGCCCTTAACACAACCACGCAACTGCTGTTACCACTTCTTTCTTTCTATTTTTTTTTTTTACTTTTAATCTATCTTTTATTCTATCTTTTATTCTTTCTTTTTGCTCTCTTTCTTTCTTATTTAGGTCTTCTTTTTTTCACTGCTTTTTTCATACTTAACTTACTTTCTCAATGTGTGTTATAAGAGGCATGTAACTTTTTTTTTTCTCAGTCCTTCTAATAAATATGACTATTGACTTTTCTTTCTTTTTGTCTGGCTTTAACTAAAATCGCAAAAAATAATTTTGTTGATAATTTAATTTCTGATACTCCACGAATAAAACATCTAACCATATTTCGGTTTCCTATTTTAAAATGATTTAATTATAACATTATTTTTTTAAAAACGATACCACAATATTTTATGATTTTTTAAAAAAAACTTCATCAATACCAAAATGAAAAATGAATGTTTTTTTTTATTAGAGCGGCATCCTTGATTTATGTGCAAATAAAAGGCTTTCGATTGAAAATCTAATGTTTATTGTTTTAAGGTTAATTCCGATTCCAAACTTGATATCACATTTTTTATCAATTTTACCCACGAACAACAACTTCCAACAAAACCAACTTAAAAGGTCACAGAGTTCTAGTATTGATATTATTATCTGGTGTCATTCTACTAAGTATTTCTCTTTAGTCTTTTTCAGTGTTGCCTACTCAAAAAATATTTTCGCGCTAGTTTGACTGCTAAAAAGCGCTAATGTTTTTTTAATTGCCCAAAAAGACATTAGAAATGGTCGAAATGTTTTAGGCGCAAACGCGCTAATTTAGCGCTTTCTGCACTGCCAAAACAAGAAAACGCTCTGAATCTAGCGCGAAACCCGCTAAATCGGCAACACTGGTCTATTTAGTTTTTTGTTTTACTTTCAATTTATCACCGGTTGTAACTCTATCCACCTGGGATCCCGACTAATCAAACCTTACAGTTCCAAGTCACACTGTGACCATCTCACTCAGCCAGTACAATAATGTATAGGCCAGTGTTTTCTTAAACTGGGTGTGTTGCAACTAACTCCCAAGTACATTTTTTGCAAATATGCAAACAAAAACATGAGCCTTGAACTGAACGTGTCCAGTATGGACACTATGTCTGTCCCTGTCATAGAGTTGCCATTCTGGTAGTTTTATCAGAGGTGTAGCAAGGGGGAATAGGCAATTGCCCCCAGGCGCTAGTGTGAGGGGGTGCAAAATTTCATCTGGCCTATAATGGCGGTTGATTAATAATCATGGCCTCCCCTAGGATGTGACGCAACTAGGAAACTTATGACAATGCACAAGGCCCTGCATCCCAGAGATGACACAGATAGACTATATGAAGGGTACAGAGGACTCATCAGTATAGAAGACTGTGTCTACATGTCCAAAATGGGATTGGAAAAGTATTGACTTTGCTCCCGGGTGCTGAGAACCCTTGCTACACCACTGAGTTTTATCATTAGATTTTGTGAGATCTCAACCAAAGGTGTAGTGAAAGGGGGCAGTCGCTTCCGGGCACCGGTGTGAAAATCTCCTTTGGTCTATAATGCATGTTAATAATTATGCTCTCCCCTAGGATATTGCATAACTGTCCCCAGGCACTGAGAACCCTTGCTACACCACTGATCTCAACCGACAGTAAAAAAAGGGAACGGTGATGATGAGTACATATATCAATATGCTTATATAAAAGTTTTGTTCATTGACTTCTGAAATGGTATGTCTAATTCATTTCATTTTACTAATACCTTTCTTATTGTCCTTCCCAATTCTTAGCAAATCACTTTTTGTCCATAGCTCCTGAAGCCCTGATTATCAGAATTGCTGACCTATGACCTTCATGAAATTTATTGAGATATGAAGTTCACGAAGCCAAGGGATCAAAACCGAATAATCTTGTGACCTTTTCAACTCCATCAATTCTGAGTAAACATGTTCATCTGCTGTTAAAACATGTTTTTGACCCAATTTATTGACATCTTTTGACAACTGTATTCATATCAATCTGTATTATTATTATTGGATGAAGTAATTGTAACACATTATTTCAATTAAATTTGACTAGTTTTTACCTTCATCTTAATTTCAGTTGTTTAAAGTTGTATATAAAAACAACTGAAATTAAGATGAAGGTAAAAACTAGTCAAATTTAGTTGAAATAACTGTATTCATAGTTTCATATTCATGAGCGGGGCTCAGAAAAATTGGCATAGAGCCAACTGCTCACTTTCACTCCCCATTTGATTAAAATTAACCCAACCAATCTTTGGATCATCTGCTCTTCTTCTCATGAGAAATGTTATATCTTTGGATTCAGTTTGCATCTCATCCATATCAGGTTCTCATCTGTTAACCAGATCTGCCAAACAGTTTTTTTCAAATTTTGGTTCTAGGGATCTCACATCTTTTTCATTGATACTGATACTTTTAGTAAGTTTATTAGGAAGAGATACGGTCTTGTTGAGGGTTTAAAGGTGGCTGATTTTGTATGATGGGTCATGCTGCCAAGCTGCAACCAGTGCTGCATGAATTGTATTCTTTCCATCAAGTATATCTATATTATATGTGGGAAAATGCACAAACCTTCGTGGCACCAAATTCTCAGGGAGAACTGCTCCAGTTTCATTGTCCAAGGAATTGTGTCATTTCAGCTAGTGTTGTATCAACTTGGGGGACATTCTTGTAACTAATCGTGTGTCCTGCTTTATGAAAGACATTCACAAGTGTTTTAGACCTGGTGGCTAGATGAAGAGTATTTACAGGGTCAATATGTCCAAGGAATTGAGTGTAGCTTCAGCTAGTGTTTTATCAATTTGGAGGACATTCTTGTAACTAATTGTGTGTCCAGCTTTACGGAAGACATTCACCTTGTGGCTAGATGAAGAGTACTTGCAGGGTCCATATGTCCAAGGAATTGAGTGTAGCTTCAGCTAGTGTTGTATCAATTTGGAGGACATTCTTGTAACTAATTGTGTATCCAGCTTTATGGAAGACATTCACAAGTGTTTTAGACCTTGTAGCTAGAAGCAGAGTATTTGCAGGGTCAATATGTTTTGGGGTCCACATTTTATCGTTGATGGTGTTAAAAACAAGATCTTATCCTTCAGTAAGTATCCTGTTTTCATGGTCATCACCAGAATGTTCTTCTCCATCTTCGGCATAACTATTGGGGTTTAATACATCCTCTCCACCAAACAATACCTTCAAGAACATATATATACTGTCAGGTATGCATGAACGTGCTGCTTCACTTGTCTCTTTGAAACCTTTGTATTGTAGATGACACACAATGTCAGTTTTAGAGCCACATGCACCAGAGATAGGAAAATGTCATCTCCTGGCTTGTAAACCAGAGTTTACAGGTGTACCTTTTCAGTTTATTGAGCAAGAAGGGCTGTAATGGGATAGCATGAACATTATTTTTGGTACTAGAACTGTGCTCCTGTCTTGGTCACTGTTGGTCTGTAAACAACTATGAGTTGCTACCCTTGCATTGTGAATAGATACTAATGAATAACAACAAGTTATTCCCCATTGTATATTCTTGTCATAAGGGGCCCTTTTTATGTTGATGAGTTTCGATACTCAAGCGGCCCATTTTTTATGTTCTTATTAAAGATGTTCTAAGACTAATATGACCCTTGGATGCACTGTTCCTCATATGAGAACATAGCTAAGCCATTAACAGATCAGATTTCTCAACAGTGTCTTTAATGTTTTCTGTATCACGTTTGTATTTTGAGAAGCATTTCAGATTATATTTTTCTCAGCTGCAATTAAATCACTGATACCAACCAAAAAACACTCTTACTTTATGATCATATCTTGATAACTCAATGAATGTGTTGCTCATGTTAAAGGATTGGACTGAATGTAAGAAGTCATCAGTGTCATTTTTGTAATGTTGTCTTGCTTGTTGTTTGTTTGTTCTTTTCTGTGTTTAGCTGTGTTTAGTTTGAACACGTTTGGTTCATAACTGTATTTAGCTGTGTTTAGAAAAGAAGAAGAGAGATGGAACAAAGACATGTTTTTGGCACCTGAAATGGAATGGGGTCTGCTGGGAACTTGCTTCAGCGTGTTTATTTATTATTAAGCGTAAACATTAATACATACATATATATATATATATAGACATTAATACTTATACAAACATTACAATTTTGACAAAATAAACATTTCTCCCAATCAGTTTCCTTTGATTTGTTTCTGAGTTATTTCTCAGTTTTTTCATGATTAACTAGAACCTGGCTATTCAATTTTAATTCTGGCAATGATTATTTTACTAGTGAACGTTAAGTAACGCCCTTTGAGCCAAACAATATCAGTTTCAGAAATTCTTAATATCCTATCAATTGAATTACTATTTTGCAGGTCATTTCTTTTTGTACCATAGCAAAGGGGTACATAAATGAAAATAATAGATAGATAGATAATTGAAAAGAAGATATCGGAAGTTCAAAATATACAGATTGACACTAAAACAATCGACTTGACACTTTTGGTAAACAACAGGGTACTTTTGATAACATCAAAGGGTAACTCTGGAGAAAAGGAAATAGGAAATCTACAGAAAATACCTAAAAATAGAAATCTGTTTAATAAACGAGCATGGGTGAATTCAAAATAGCCAAAATTCAAAATATATAGCCGAAACAAGATGAATTAATTTAACCTTTAGAAACTAGAAACAACCACACTATAAATGAGACTGACAAAGTGACGACAAAACAGAGTGGCCCGCAGATACAGACTGAGCGGTCCAAAGCCTGCCTCGACAACCACTCTCTCTCTCTCAATTTTATGGGAATATCTGTGTTTGACAAAGATTTCTGTAGAATTACGAATAAACAGTTTACTCTTTTACAAGAAAAATCGTCTCCGTCTCGATCCTTTGTTACGTTCCAGGCCAATTCTTTCCAGAGACCAACCTCCATCTTCCCAAAGTCCGGACACATAGTGCACACTGACACCGTCTTAAACCAGGGCCCCATGGCTTGAACCAACCTCCCCCTCCACCATTTTGTATATAATTTTAAGTAAGTAATGCGATCTGTCAATCGTGTGAATAAAGTGGATTGTTATATGCTAATGTGTAATATATTCATTCCATTTTTTAAAGAGATATTTGTTAGGACATTTTTATTAAGTTTTAAGATATTAACAGATATCCAGTACTGGATTCACAAAAAATTATCACTGCCACCAGTTTCAAATTTTAGCCAATTTTTTACTTTGGAATCCATTTTTTTGTGAATCCAGCACCAGATATTCGACCGGCAGGGCCAGATTAACCTATACCAGAGAGCCCCTAGGCTATTAACAATATGGGGCCCCCCCATCTTGAATCATCCTGCTCCCTGCCCCCGTTTCGTGTATAATTTTAAGTAAGTAATGCAATCTGTCAATCATTTGAATAAAGTGGATTGTTATGTGCTCATTCCATTTTTTAAAGAGATATAGTGTAATGGTTAGCATGTCTGCCTCACATGCAGAAGGTCCCGGGTTCAATTCCTGGTATGAGCGAAGAGTCTGGAAAACTCTTCATCTGAACAAATTTCCCTGTGCACTCAGCAGCTAATTGAGTACACTCTAAGCTGTGTGATTAGAGTGGAAAAGAAAAAAAAAGATAATGCTCCTAGATCAGAATACTGCACGAGCAATACCTCTCCCAAATTGTTGGGCAGAAACCAGGCTTTTCCTTTCCTGTTAGGATATTTTTATTAAGTTTCAAGATATTATTAAATCTTAACAATTATAGTGAGCGCTCAGACTTCACATCAGGGAATGTTCTTATTTTGACAGTTTTATTGTTTAATTCATTTTCCCTGTAGTAGTAGTGATAAATTTCTAAATTGCTATTTATTTTGGGCTCTACGCTGTAGCATAGTTTGCTTATAGGCTAATCTGGCTATGGTCCTGTCAAAAATAAAATTAAGAAAAATATGAATATCCCAGAATTTTCCCGGGCCCCTGTTAGCTATTCTTTCAAATAATTATTCTAAAATCTTTCATCTATTATCATTTCACTGGTTTTGTTTTCATAACATAATCAGAGAATATTGTCTATAATTTGGAAAAGTCATTAACATTCAATTTTTCCAGGCCCCTGTTAGCTATGGGCCCCTAGACTTAAGCCTACTCAGCCTTATAGTATAATCTGCACCTATCAATCATGCAAAAAAGATTGTGCTTATCATACTGATTACATACGATATGTTGCTAATCATACTATAATTCATCAAATGTCTGTGTGTCTGTATGTATTGCGGTCCCGTGGTTAGGGACCACTGTTCTAGGCCTCTCGTTGCTGTCTGTATGCAAGAGAAAATTGTGTCCGTTTTATGATTTTCATTATCAGCCAATCATTCAGCACACAGCAAAAAGAAATGATTTGTTGGAAAGACTGAAATAAATGGGCTGACTGATTCAAATATCACCTGATACAGAACAAGATCGAACACGTACAATATGAATAAAAGTCTTGCATTATTTAACTGAAAGGGAAAGATCCTCCCAGTTCGGCCACTTTGATATTCATAATTATTTTACAAGGAAATATATCTCAGTGGCTACAATATGCGGCAAGAATAGTCCTCTGCCTCTTAGGTTCTTACATATGAAAAGTTGTTTTTTCAATAGTAAGATGAAGAATGACAGGTCTGGTTAGTCACTCAATAGAAACCGTCACGTGACCAACATGTTTTGGCAGCATGCTTTGTTGGGGGTGATCAATTAAAAAATTGGAAAAATGGGTGTTCGCCTTTTTTGAGGTGGTGATCACTAAAAAAGTCTGAACTTAACAAAAACAAGCGTGAATGCTGCTGGACACAAACTAAGGGACCAATTTAGCATAAACTTACATTGTAAATTGAACCCCCCCCACTCAAAAACTATTTATGGGGGGAATTTTCAAATAACAAAAAACTGGGTTTTTTAGACATAATAAATGATAATTACATAGTAAATGCTTAAATTTTTAGCCATCTAGCTCCATTGGTGTGGCCTGTATGCCTGATACATACATAGGTAGCCAGCCAGACTGACTTAAAAACTGAAGAAACCTATGTTGACAGTTCTGGTGACAGTTTTGGTTAAGGATTTCTAATAAACAAAATAAAAGGTAAATATTTAATCAAAACATGACCCATTTGAAGCAATAACCTTTTTCTTACAATCTTCTAATATTAATATTCCATCTGTAAAATTCTTTAGGTTTAGTGGTCACAAATTCAGTAAAAGCATGAATTATGGCTCCCCTATTATTTAAATTTTTATTACGGAGATGATGTCCAAAATGTTTGAAAAATATGATAATATATAGGAGAAATATCAGGTGAATATGGAGGATACTGCAAGACCTCATATCCCAATTCTCTAAGTTTAGTCACAGCTGAAAGGTGTAGAATCAGGCATTGTCATGGAGCATTTCATCCAACTTTTTAACCTTTCCTATTGCTTTGAGATGATATGATATGGTCACCATTGTAGTCCTAAAATTTCCAGAAATTACCTGAACCATTGTTTGTGAGTTGTTGGCCACTGCTGTCAATAATTCTGCATCATTAAGAACAGGTTTGGACCCCACCCTCGAGGTTTATTATTGGTATCCATATTTCCAGACCTAAACATATTGAACCAACTATTAACAGTTTGCCCAGTAGTCGTGTTCGCTCTAAATGCATTGCTGAAATTATCAGCAGCTTGAGCAGCATTATGTCCCAATTTAAAATCGTCCTTGAAAATTAGTCTAACTTCTTGGGTAGACACCATTGCTGTTAAGGGCTCAAAAACCTCCAATAATAACGAATTATATCTCTATTTACATTGAATCTGAAAAAAAAAAATGCAATTACATTAGTAAATCTTTCACTTTCATCATTGTTCTCGAGATGTAAAGAAAAATGACATTTCATATGCAACAATGTAATACTTGTGTTTATTCTAATCAAAGTTGACCCTGTCAGCTGGGGCCTAGAATACGCCGACTGCATACCCTGCAGAGGGGTAAGACCACCCCGAACAGGGGCCACCTGTTTTTTCACCAAATTCGCAAGACTCTAGTTAAAAAAAAATGACCTTTGAAATTATACACAAAAATATAAAAAACAGATTCAATATAAACACCTTGACAACAAACTGTCTACAAAAATGTGCCTACAATAATTTGTCTGCAATAGTCTGTCTACTATAATTTGTCTGCAATAATTTTTCTACATAAATTATATATTCAAAAAGAAACCAAATTCGGCATTAAATGACCCACCAAGGGTCGATGTGCCGTTAAACAAAACACTCAATCAATCTGATCAAAGTGTAACATCTGTTCATGTTAAGTCAATATATAAAAAAATTTCAAGCACAAATTCACCACCTTAAAAACCCACATTATAAAAAAAATATCAATACATATATTTTAGTAATCAGTGGTGAAGAAAAAAGGGATTCACTTAAAGCACCCTTCCCTTCATACCTTTTTTTAAAATTCAACCAATTTCAGAAATATTTTGAGGCCGTGAGTATTTGGACATATACTGGTTAATTTTTCTCATCAGCTAATTGTACAAATAGAGAATTTTAGTAGTATATAGATAGTGAAGGAACACCCTCCCCCCTCCACCCAAAAGTAAGGTAACCCGGTCCCACGCATTCCCACAGTACTACACCACTGTGTGTAATTAAAAAAAAAATCTTTAATAAGCATATTTGCGAAATTTCAGAAAAAAATGTTCCGGTAATTTCTGAAAATTTGTCATTACAGGCTGCAATCCAAACAGGAAATAACATTTATATATTAGATAATAATAGTAATAAAGATAATAACGATGAAAATAATAATTACCCAAAAATGTCAGAGCAGTGCTATTCAAAAGACCTGGTCCTTCCTTAACATTCTTTATAGATTTCTTTTTATTCTAGTTTTTGCAAACCAAGTTAAGAATTCCATCACAAAGTGATGGTATTTACAGCATGGTTATTATTCTGATCTCACTTCAGAGGAGATAGTATGCTCCTTTAAAAAGCAATATATATAGTTGAGACTCTAGCAGCCCTGAAGAATGTATGTATAAAAAATAATCCCAACAATTGGGTTTATACTTTACATGAAATATGAATATTGGCTAAACTGATTTGTTGTCTTTTATTATTTTATTATTAAACGAACTGAAAACCAACTTAGAATAGCACAGAGAGGCATAGAAAGAG
>VCCN01003315.1:3545051-3558626 GCA_006491835.1 Architeuthis dux
CTGGTGTACATACACAATCTTTATTACAACGTGTTAGTACAACATTCTTAGTATAACATTACGTTCAGTACAACGTTTTGGTACAACTTTACTTTCAGTACAACGTTATGTTCAGTGCAACATTACGTTCAGTACAACATTACGTTCAGTACAACGTTTTGGTACTACTTTACTTTCAGTACAACGTTATGTTCAGTACAACGTTACGTTCAGTACAACGTTTTGGTACAACTTTACTTTCAGTACAACATGAAAATGTAATTCGCCTTTGCCAGTCTGTAGCTTGTCTTAGGGCTTTGGTGTCGTGATTCGGAGGGTGATTTTGTGAGACTGTCCTGGTCATGTCTTGTGGTGCCTTGATATGGGCCAAGAAACGTGTGCGTGCTAAACACGTGTTTTAGATTAATCCTGGAGTCATGAGGTCAAGTTATTCCGGCTTCAAGCGATCAAATCTGGGGTCGCCTTTTACAGAGGAAAATGTCCATAAATTCACCAGGGGTGTCCCTGGAGACTTCTGGTCCTACTTAAAATCTCATTAGTTGGGACAAGGCCTGGTGAAACAACTCTGCCTGTCTGCGTGGAGATTGTTTCTTTATCACAAAGCGCGTACGATGGCGCCTGGCCATTCGCCACCCCAGCTCTTCACCCCCGGACACCTGGTTCTTTGTGAATTTACTTTTCTCAAAATATCTGTGTCTGGCGTCAGCTACAGTATTACCTTATTCTGGAAAAGCACTTCTTGTTTTTTTCCTTGTTACTTGCTAAGATTAGCTCAAGGTACCAGCAACATGGGCAGTCGGCCAGGGCGCCAAGTGCTAGGAGGCACCTATCATGTGTCTGAGACAGTAGGACTTTTCAAATAAAAATGGAAACATGAATATATTAAACAGAATAAAAACAGTAAAAATAAGATCTGAAACTCTGATGCCATGTCAAAACTAATTTCTTTTACTAAACCTTTTATTCCAATATATATATATTTTTTTTTTCACTATAAAACATAAATAAACTAGACAGCACTCAGAAAGGGCACATATTTGTCAATGTCACCTAACATCTGAATGAAATTCATTGAGAACTTTTGGAGATATCTTGCAGACAGGAAAAGAAAATTGGCGATATTATGTGTTTTGGACATATAACTATGACGTAGGGAAGGTAATTGTGTATGGATCCGCTCTAAAATTCAATCAGTTCTTTCTTTGTCCATCCTTCCTGAAAATCTGAATGAAAATCATTTAGAACTTTTGGAGATATCCTGTGGACAGGAAAAAGAAAATTGCTGATATTATGCGTTTTGGACATATAACTATGACGTAGGGTAGGTAATTGTGCATGGATCTGCTCCAAAATTTAATCACTTCTTAATCAGTCTATGGCATAATGTCCATTCTTCCTGAAAATCATTTATAACTTTTGGAGATATCCAAAATTTAATCAGTTCTTCATTTGTCTATTGTCCACCCTTCCAGAACATCTGAATGATATTCATTTAGAGCTTTTGGAGATATCTTGCGGGCAGAAAAGAAACAAACCAACAAACAAACCAACAAATAGACGCGACTAAAAACATATACCTCTTTACAACTTCGTTGACAGAGGTAGATAAACAGGTCTGGTTAGTCTCTCAATAGAAACTGTCATGCGACCAACATCCTTTGACAGCATGCTGTGTTGGGGGTGATCAATTAAAAAAAGGGGTGTCGAATGAATAAGTTACTTCTCTCACCTTTTTTCAAATTTAAGAAAAACAAGCTGGCACAAACTAGGGATCAATTTAGCATAAACTTACATTGTAAATTGAACCCCCTACTAAAAACCTATTTAGAGGGGGGTGGTTAAAAAAAACAAAAAAAATCGTTTTTTATAGACATAATAAGGAGTAAATGGTGAAATTGGTGTGGCTTGTACCCATGATACATACATACATACATACATAAGCCAGCCAGCCGGACCAACTTGAAAACTGAAGAAACCTATTTTGACAATTTTGGTGACAGTTTTGATTGACGGTTTCTAATATTTCTGGCGGTAGGAAAAACAATGTAATGATTAAACAATGAAACACTAAATACCGAATTTCATAATTTTTAACCTAAAATTGTTTTAGCTTTTTAGCAGAGCTGCTACCTAGTTATTAATGGATGTAGTTGACCTAGTTTTTACCTAGTACCCAGTTTTTCTACACCTGACTTACTACTGACCTAGTTTTCCAAAAACAAAAGTTTATACCTATTTTGTTTTGTTTTTAGAAAACTAGGTCAAAAACTGGGTTAGGGTTGGAAATCGAGAAATAAAATAGAAAATCGTTCTTGGAAATTTCATCTGGTTTCTCGATTGATACTTCTAGAATCCAGGTTATATATAAGACTTCAATTTTAGCTTTCAGTAAGGTTTTTTGCCTTAACATAAAGCTAAATAGTTTGACCTAGTTTTTGATTGACTACTGACCTAGTTGGGTTTTTTTAAAACTAGGTACCAACTATGCCTTTTAGCAAGTTCCAGCAATCAGTCTATGAATGCTGAGCATTGAAAATCAGGAAATAATGCTTATCTTCAGTGGGCAGATATTAACATAAGTATTGAAAAAATAAGGGTAAGGACTACCCTTCTTCTCAAGGGCAATGTTTTAACATGAGCAGTATCGTGCTGACTCAAAGTGTGAGAGAAAAAACAACAATGCAACAGGTTTTTGGTTCGATACAATCCGATCTTTAATAACAAATAGAAAAGGTAGATAATAGTGAGATTGGGGAAAGGAAAATGAAAGGAATTGTGAAAAGGTAAGGATTTCGCGTGGAAATAAACTCACTGGGATTAAATCGAGTTAGTTCCGACTAACAGATGTTCAATGTTCGTTTGGGAAAGTTGGATGCAGTAGGATTTGGAGTTTTCATGTTGAGATTAGTAGATTGCTGGAGAGTTCCTCGCATTCTGCTGAATTTTGGTGTGAAAGGATTGTTTTTCTTGGTTATCAATGCTGCATTTTGTCCGAAATCTGTTTCAGCATTAGGGAATAATTACACATGTGGCGAGAGCCAGCATTTTTGGCACACAGCAAAATTGGCCAGGGGCCAAAAGGCCCCTCAAGGAATGGTTGTCAGGACGGCTGCTGCATTAAAAAGAGAGTTTGTAGATTGAAAAGTTAGCCCCTTTTGGGTATATCTTGTCAGCAAGGCTGCTGAATCAGAAGAGGATGGGATAGGCATTCGAACTGCGCAGCCCTTTTTGGGGGGCTTCTCATTGGTTGAATTTCAATGGCTTTAATTTCTTTTGGGGTAAGAAGAAGATTTGGGGAAAGGGAGACATAATAATATTTCTAATATAGGATTGAATAGGGCTATTATATCTATAATTAATTTACAGCAGCAAAAACAAATAATTCACAACAAAAATATGGGGATGGGAAAAGATGGGTTCCCACTTGTTTGTAGAGGAAAGAAGTCTCCCAATATATGATTTGGTTAAGGGGACTTCTGTGAGCTTTATGGGGTTTAGATTTCTCCATATTTAAAGATTGATAAAAGAATAAATAACTCCATTGGGTATTCAAATGGTTCTTCAGACGATTGAACTCCTTCTTGTTGTGTGTATTGTAAACACGATGTTTCGGCCGATCCATTCTTCAGGTGTAAAATCCGTGTGTGAGGTAAATGGAATCGGTCGAAACATCATTTTTACAACACAAACAACAACAATGAGGAGTTCAATCGTCCGAAGAACCATTTGAATATTAATGACCCTTCTCAAAACTGTAGAAAAAACTCCATTGGGGTTCGGTCATGAACAAGAAAAGACAATTTCAAAGTTGGCACTCATCACGTGATGGTTTCCGGGCTTCTCATCGGATGATCAGCCTGTGACGATGCAGGGTTCGAGGATCGGGGCTTGGATGTGTGTGGAGAGCTCCTTTTACTGGAGACAACTCTTATTTTCGGATCACCACAAAAATTCATTGAAATTAATAAAATTTCTTTGAAAACTTACTGAAATGTATTGCAAAGATTTCAGAGAATGCATACTTCTGTTAATACCATTGTCAGTAAAAACTGAATGAAAATCAGTGCATATATAGCTACGATTCAGGGGAGGTAACTGTAAAAATTCCTGAATGTTCCCCAAAATTGAATCTGTTCTTCCATAGCCATTGGCCTATCCGGCCACAAAATGTCATTGAAATTCATTGAGAACTTTTGGAGATATTGTGTGGTAAACATGAGTGAATACATAAATGCATGAAAAAAATGAAAAAATATCTCTCGATGGAAAAAGAATAATTCTGGATTTGCCCTCAAATTTAACCAAGAAAATTTCATTGAGAACTTTTGGAGATATTGTGTGGACATACAGCTACAATGTGAAAAAATTAATGTTTCCGCAAAAAATTTAATCACTTCTTCTGTGGCTCATTGACCACGCTTCCACAACATTTAATTGAAATTCATGGAAAACCTTTGGAGATATTGTGTGGTGTGGATATATAGCTACGATGCAGTGAAGGAAAAATTCATGAATCCACCCCCAAATTTATTCACTTCATCCATAGCCCATTGCCAACCCTTCCACAAAATTTCATGGAGATATCGTGTGGACAAACAGACAAATAAACAGATGGACAGATGGACAGACAGACACAATACCTGTTTGTTGGCAGAGGTAAATTATTCACAGTTTGTGATTAATTTAGAAATTGCAGTTGATTTACAATACAAACAGTGGTGGAAATTGGGGGTATGTGGGGTATGGCATATACCTACTTCTCGAATTCAGTGGAGATTATATAACCTCCATTGAATTTGAGAAGTAGGTATATGCCATACCAAACAGCTCGAAATTGGCCATATTAAAAAAAAAATATCCAAAGGTATTCACTTCATTTCTCCCTGATGGACCCAGACCTGCCAAGGTTTAGACATTCTCAGGGGGGAGATTTCCTAAAAATGCCCCCACACACACCACCATGGTTGGGGGAGAAAATCTTCAATTATAGAAGCTGTAAAACAGCTATTTCAGTGTATTGAAAACCTATCTTAACAATTTTAAACCAAGATAATCAACAAAATGTGGGAGACTTGATAGGTCTGCAAATAGGAGGGAAAAACTTTTTACAGGCATATTTTTTTTAATGTCAAGGGGTGAGATTTCCTAAAAATGCCCCCACACACACCACCACAGTTGGTTGGGGCAATTCTAGAAGCTCTAAAACAGCTATTTCAGCTATCTTAACATAATTTTAGACCAAGATAATACCAAAATGAGGGAGACTTGGTAGGTCTGCAAATAGGAGGGAAAACATTTTTTTACGAGCACATTTTTTTCAATGTGGGAGATTCGTATAAATTCATTACGTACGGGGGGGAGTCAACAGTTGGCGGGAGTTTCCACGAAATGCGGGAGACTTGGTAGGTCTGTGGACTCCCCTGTAATCCCTGAGCATAAATCCTAGATAATACATCCTTACCGTATACCTAGTTCACAAAACCCATTTGCATCACTGAATACAAAAGACATTTAAATTATCTAATGAGATTTGCAAGTGTTTTAGTGCAGATATGTCTCACTTGTCTCTCTTCTAAAAACCAACACTAACCTTGGAGTAGAGAACGGCTTTCTTCCGGAAGTGGTTTTGATCCGGTTATGTTAATATTGACCTCCCCTCGTCTATTTCTTATCTTTCAAATATTGTCTGTCCCCATTCACCTCGTTAAATGTTTTCATTAAGTAATCCTTCCTCTACCTCTACCCTGAATAATAACCCACCCTTGAATTTCGTCATGTTTGCTGCTATTATTCATACTGGAAAAAGCAGCACCTGAAAATAACTGCCCAACGAACGAGCTCCAGACGACACTGAAATGTCGTCTGCTGTTTTCATTTCCCTCCTCTCTACACCTGTTTTTTTTTTCTCCTTTCTGTCTGAGCTCTAAGGCTTTTTTCCCACGTTCTCCGAAGCTGTTACTATCAGATAGACAGGATAAACATGGCCTACTCCATATTCTTTTCCTCGCCCTGTTTTTTCTTTCTTCAATAGACGCTAGGACGGCGAATATGGCTGGCTAGACTTGTACAAAAAAACAAAACACAACAAACTAAGTCAGTAGAAACAGTAGGTGTATCTGGTCTACAGTCTTAGATATGTGTGAATGTGAGTCTCCACTCCAGTAGACAGCACATAAAATTGCAAAATAGAAAAAAATAACAACTTTGCATCTATTTTAAATACTTTTGGTGTAGATATATCTATATAATACTAAAAGTCTGATTCTGTTTATCTGTATGTGATCTCTAAATAGCATTGTAGCCAGAGGTATTGAATTGATACCCCTAAACCCCTAAACCCCTAAACCCAAAATTGACAAAAAAGTGGCAAAAAAGAATGTTTGCTTAACCATTTTGGCAATTTTTGTCCATTTTTTGGCATGTTTTTGACCATTTTCATTATCTGTTTGGTGTGTTTTAGCCATTTTGGATCTTTTTGGCTATTTTTTAAAATTTAGCGCTATTTTAGCCACAATGAGCTCTTCTACTCACAGGCCACCGGACTTAATGGATGCCCCCCCCCCCCTACTCGCTGTACCCTGGTGACGGTCCTGTTCCTGCTCCACCAAAAGTAAGGAATGCTATTCCCTTACATTCCCACTGCACTACACCACTGTACATAACCCCAAAATATGTCTGCATAAAATGGTATGGTTTATATGTTGCTCATCTCAACTAGGTAGGTACCAAAAACATTACAAATTGTTGCAATGATTTGGACTTTTTGATAAAAGTTTTAAAACGTGTTGCGCAATAATTTAACTCTTAAATTCATGAATCACATTTCAATCAGTCATCTGTTAGACCTCAGGTGAGAATATAAGTAGACATGACTCAGCACCAGATAACCCATTCGCCCAATGAAGGTTGGAGAATGATTTCTTCAAACTGTGATGTTTTTTTTAATGTTTTGATATTGACAAAACAGCTAAAGCTTTCTAAAGAAAGAAAATCTTTGTCATGCTGACTCTTGGACTAATTCTTTTATGACAAAATTAACAGGGGTTGCTTTTTCCCACACTGGGAATTGAACCCGGGCTGCAACATAGTAAAAACACAGAAGTTTCATGTGTTTTTCTCTGCAGTATGTTTTGCATGTGAGAACATTTGGACCAATCAGAATGACCTAGACAATCTTCTGTTTCCCATAAATAATCCACAATTAGAGGGTTCGGCAGTGTTAACCACCTGGTTTCTGGAAGCGCTGACAGAAACAGAAACAGAAACAGAAACAGAGACAGAGACAGAGGCAGAAACAGAGACAGAGACAGAGACAGAGACAGAGACAGAAACAGAAATAGAAACAGAGACAGAAATAGAGACAGAGACAGAGACAGAGACAGAAACAGAAACAGAAACAGAAATAGAAACAGAGACAGAAATAGAGACAGAGACAGAGACAGAGACAGAAACCTGGTTTCTGGAAGCGCTGACAGAAACAGAAACAGAAATAGAGACAGAGACAGAAACAGAGACAGAAATAGAAACAGAGACAGAAACAGAAATAGAGACAGAGACAGAGACAGAAACAGATTGCTTAACCAAAGAAGAATATTTGTCATTTTACAAAGTCATGACAACGACTGAGTTGTACCCTGATCTGAAGTCAAGTCACTATTGTTTAGCTGTCTGAACCTGAAAGACACGTTAAGGTGTCAGAACAGGGCCAGTATTGCTATTGGCACATTGTGTGGTTGACAAAAGAGAAAGAGGGAGATTGTTAATGTGAGTGGAGTTACTGCCCTTGGATTGACATGCCGGAAGTGTGCTGGCGGACAATACAATTTAGTCAGGACGAGAAAGAAGTGAGGCAGTGAAGGTGTGACAGAAGTGAGTCTCGTGGAGACTTTTACAGAAACCACTCCTAAACACAGTGGAACTCTTTGATGAATAGAATCTTTAAAAAATGTAAAAAGATTTCCTAAAAGTGCAAGGGAAGTAAATCTGATCAGAAGTTATTCCCCTTGATTTAAGACTTGAATTTTTAAAATGAATTTTAGAGTTAAATATCTTTGTACATTCATTCATTCATTCATTCAAGAGAGAGAGAGAGAGAGAGGGACTGGCCTCTGTCAAAATTGAAAATTAGTGTAACAGCATTTTACTGTTATTACTACCTGAGTAAATAAAGTAGTTATGAGAGAGTGGTTTTCTCAAGTGCTCACTCATCCACTCTCTTCTTCATTAACCATAATGACATGCCAGTGATGAAACATCTTTTGTCAAGATATCTTGCAATGGGACATAGCAAACAGAGAAATTGATTCATGCCTTTTCTAAAATTGTTAAGTAAATGCAAGCAGCCGTAACCAAAATTTGAACTTTACATAACAAATATTTATTTTTTCAACAAAATCTCATTCTTTGTCATTGTAATTAATTCAGTGGTGAATATTAATCATATAAATCAAACATTATACAATGACAATTTCAGATCAAAATTTAGCTAATAACTGTGTCAGGCTACGGATTTATTGATTCACTTTGTACAAAGTCACTAAGTGATTATAAGGATAAATCCACCTACTCTTCTCAAAGATCTTTGCTTGCTCCCAGTGGGGTTTGGTTAGCAACAGTTCCTTCTAAGCTATGCACGTGTGCAGACACGTTTTGCAACCAGTGCACAGAAGAAATTCATGTGCGCACAAAAGATTTAAAATTCTGTAAATAGCTTACTGAGTTTTTATCAAAAAAATATTGATTCACTATGTCGAATTCAAAAGTGTGCACATACTTTTGTCAAGAGTTTTCCATACTCTTCGCTCATACCGCATGTGAGAAGAAAAAATTACACTATAAATAAAAGTAATCTACCAATAACATAATACAATATAAAGAACATGGTACAGAATTTGAACCATAAACCCAAGCAACATAAAATAAAATGTAGCTTTGTTCATCTCTCTAATAGAATGTCAGGTCTGTGAGAATGTTGGAAAGAGCACTCAGCACACGGACCAAGAGGCATAGGTGGAAGCTGCAGGTGCAACACCAACCAGGACCAAGGATGTCATTCTTGGCAGCCATAGTCACCCCTGCTTGGAACAGCCTGAGTCAGGAGACAGCGGACGCACCATCAGTCAATGCAATCACAAGCTTGGCTAGTGAAGGACTGGCAACATAGGGACTCACAATACAGCTCTGGATTGCCATTTTCATGACCAAATCGGACAAATCTGGCCTTTTTTAAAAGTCATGAACCTTTTGGTTTGGCTATATTCATTTTTCAACATTGCACAACATAAGATTTTTCCGCCCACTGACTATCAAAATTTGGAGGGATCATTGGTTAGCCAGCTGGTCTAGTTGATCATTACTACTGTGTAATGAGTTTGATCCTCATTGTGTTCCACATACTTGTGGCCTAGTGCCAAAACATACTTGTGGCCTAGTGCCAAAACATACCTGTGGCCTAGCACAAAAATTAAGATATGCTTAGTAAAAAAAAAAATATATATACCTCTGTTTCTGTGGATTTTGAGCTGTTTCTTCACATTCTCTTATGTACTTTAATAGTTCACTACTTCAAAGCTGTTACAGCCAAATCAAGTTTGACACAATGGTTCTCATACGATCCCCAACTTAAGCAACAATGAGCCTGGTCAGTACCTATATGGGTGACTCTCTGGGAATACTAGGTGTCATAAGCAACTGGGGATCATGTTCCGGGGGTAAAAAACAAAGTCAACTCCAACGTGGATCGAGTTTGAAAAAGAATATTCAAGAATGGAAACTTACAATCTCATTTTCGGTCCCTAACCCTATACTAAGTCGGTTAAGTGTTTACTCCCCTAAATTTGGTGTGGATTGTTCTTGTTCTTCTTGTTACAGGGGAAACACAAAGTTAACTCCAACTTGGACTGGATATTGACAAAAATATTGAAACCGACTCATTCATTGCAATGTTCTAAAAAGTAAAATGAAGATATGATGTCATAATCATGTGATAGGTCATGTGATACATTTTTAAATAAGGCAAAGCAAGCCCTGGCTGTTACAAAAAAACAAAATTATTCTGGTAATACTTAACTTTTTTAAATCTAAAAAATTCCATTCAGAGATGTTTTTTAATTAATGTTACAGTACTATATTTCTTTTCTTTAAACAATCTAAGGTCAGTATTTATATTTGCAAATAACAGTTTTTTAATAGATTTTTGTGAAATATACAACAAGATTTTGAAGTAATTTATTTAGAAATATCTAGAATGAATATTTAATCACTGCTACCAAGGTTTATTAATCACTGCTACCAAAGGTTTCGGTTATTCATGTGCTGACACGTTCATATGTATCTATGTATCTATGTATCTATCTATGTATTTATCTATCTATCTATCTATGTATCCAGACTTCGAGCAGCCCTAACTGTTCATAGTAGAAACTTGAAATTTTGCACACACACTCCCCTCAATGAGTAGGGAAAATATTTTTTTTGTTTTTAAAAAATTCCAACCCCTAAATAGGTTTTTAGAGGGGGGTTCAATTTTATCTATCTAGCCATCTGGACTTCACCCAACCCTAACCATTCATAGTAGAAACTTGAAATTTTGTACATACAAATGAGTAGGGAAAATGTTTTTTTTTTGTTTTTTTAAATTCCCCTCCAAAATAGGGTTATTTTTTAGTGGTGGGGTTCAATTTTCAATGTAAGCTTATGCTAAATTGGTCACTAATCTGTGCCCGCTTGTTTTTTTGAAAATTTAGACCTTTTTTAGTTATCACAGCCCAACTTTTTAATTGATCAGCCCCAACACCGCATATATGGGTGGCGGTGATTCATAATTTCCCTTGGAATGTTAGTTATTATTTAATACTTAACTATTAACTCACCATATGTGTTAATAGAAAAAATATGAAAAATATAACAAATTTCTCAAACAGCACTAATCACACAAAAGAAAATACACAACATTAGATTAATCAAATTTTGGATAAGTGTATACATATATTCTATTATGATAATTATAAAGACATTTATTATTCAGGAACCTATATTTGCTCGGCACCGGTGTGAGCGATTGCAAAACGAGCTGCCTAAATTGTGTAAATAAATAAAGAAACAAGTGCTGTGCGGGGATTGAACCCACATCCACCTTGGAAGCAGCCTTATATGCAGGCTCTGCTCTTACAACTGAGCTAACGGCACTACTCATGGAAGACAGGAGCTCTGAAACATATACATTGCTCATTTCTCTATTCTCACAATCGTTTTTATGGCACGAATATACTTATGGTTCCCTATGCCAACAGTATGAAATTCAAAGAATGGCTAATTTTTATATCCGACAGAATATGATAATTATAAAACTAGCAGAAACCTGACCCACTAGTATGTATATATATATACATGTATATTGAACAGAAAGTAAGTGTTCAGTTTAGCATTATAGTTACATTGTAAATAGAACCACACCTAAAACCCTTTAAAAAAATGTTTTCTCAAAACTTTTTACTTTAAAACATTCCCCTAGGTCCATTGAATATGCATTCCAAATTTTTGCCAATGGTTGAGCTGTGCCAATGTTTAAAGGGAAAGCACAGTGACAAACAGAGCCAATTGTGTTATATAATAGACAACTGACCCTTTTTACAGTAAGAAGTTTTGAGAATAATCTTTTTAAATGGTTTTAGAGGTGCCCAAGTTTAGGAGGTTTCTAAAGCATAACAGACATAAGTATGAGTTATGAGGATAGGCTAAAAGTCTTAGGATTAGCATCATTAGAAAATAGGAGGGATCAGGCAGACTTAATAGAAAGGTTTAAGATTATGCATGATTTAGAAGTATTAAATCCCCAAGAAGTGGGTACAAGGGACTGAGAGGCCACACAAACAAATAGAAGTAGATTGAATATCAGAAAATTCTTTTTTAGCAATAGAGTGGTGGACCTTTGGAATCGAATATGTAATGTTATTAACAGATGTAAATGATTTTAAAAAGATTTATGATGTTTATTACACCACCGCAAAGGCCCTAGATATTGTGTAAATATGATTGTTATGACGTGTGACAAATTGTATATTTTTTTCACACTAAAATAAAAATGTTCTTATAAAATGTTCTAGACAAACATACAGAAAGACAGACAGAGAGACAGACAGAGAGATGATGTGACACGTCTCACTTATATATACAGATATATACACTGACGGAAAATAAAATTGCAACTCCCTGAATATGTGTTTCAATTTACTCAAGATTAAATGTACAGGTAATATAGCTGGATTACAGTAAATGATCACATATACAGATCAATAGGTGCCCAGGTTCCAAAATAAGGGGTGTATCAACAGAACTCAGACCCTTATATTGATATACTGTATAGGCTCCTTGGACTACAGCCTCTCACATGTATACAATCGTAAAGATAGCGAATACTATCCTGCGGTACATTATACCATGCCTCTTGCACCTGTTGACTCAATTCAGCAAGAGTTGTAGGTGGATTAACTGAACGAGTCAGGCGTTGTCCCATACATGTTCAATGGGGGACAGGTCTGGTGATTGTGCTGGCCAGAGAAGTTGTCAAACATGTTGCAGAGCATGTTGAGTAGCATGGGCATCATGTGGGTGGATATTATTCTGCTGGATCAGCAAATTGACTTTCTATTGCAAGAATAGCAGCAGAACAGGTTGAACAATGTTCTGGACGTACCTGGCACTAGTCAACGTTCCCTCCACAAACACCAAAGATGAGCGAGAGTTGTAAGTTATGGCACCATGTACCATGATGTCAGGGGTTGGGCCTGTGTGTTGTGGGTTAATACAGTCGGGAAGATGTCACTCCCCAGGTCTATGTTACACACGCAAACGACCATCACTTGCATGAAGGTAGAACCTGCTCTCATCACTGAACACTAGAGAGTGCCATTTGATCCCCAAGGTGACTTTCTTGCAACACCACTGGAGACGTGCATGATATCATTGTGGCATAAGTGGAACTGGCTAGAGGTGCATGTTCCTGTAGTCCTGCTGCAAGTAAACAATTCCCAACAGTCCATGTTCACACTCCTGGGGCGACATTTGCTCTGATCTACGCGGTCTGCCACTGCTGTCCTTACAATGCGTCAATCTTGGCAAGCATCTGTACTATGTGGCCATCCAGAATCTGGTCTATGTGTGTAGGAATGTTCATTTGACCACTGTTGCCAAAATCGAAGCACCACCAACTTATCATGTCCAACATGCGTAGCAATTCTGATATGACCACCCAGCCCCTCGAAGGCCTACAATCTGATCCCTCTAAAAATGACTCTAATTGAACAAAAGGAGTGTGTGCATCTCCGTGGCATGACACCTGCTGGAACTGGACTCTTTCACCACACTGAACCTTATTCACTGTCACTGTCTAAAGCACAGACACAGGCAGTGCACTGGTATAAGTGTTACTACGTTATAAGATGGTCAAAATCTTAAAAAATTTTATCAGTATATCTACCCTCTAACATGCACATACTGTACCTAGGTCAAAATCGGCATTGGTCTTCAGGATGTTGCAATTTTATTTTCCATCAGTGTATATTAATAAATATAAAT
>VCCN01003315.1:3599078-3612693 GCA_006491835.1 Architeuthis dux
ATATGTATATATATCTACCAATTTTCTAAAATGCATACAATAAATCTTTTCCCAGTTGAACAAAGTCTTATACATGAGATGTAAGCAAACCTTGCAAAACCATATTTTGGCATAATATTAGGTTGTTACATATGACATCTATGATGAAAATCTGCGATCAAAGTTACAGTCAGCTGTTCTGTCCTGATTCTTCTCCAAAGGGTCGGTAGAACTCTATAGCCAGCTCTGGCTCCTACCAACTTCGGGATGTTCATGCTCTGTCTATCACAGCCTTACTGTCGGAACATTGTTGGAGTGTACTTGTACTGTGAATTACGTTGTAGCGGCTCAGAGTTCATGACAGTGGTGATAGCTTACTGGTGATAAGCGAAGAAGTGTCCCTTGAAGGAATCGTTCCGGTGCTGCAACACTGTTTGACTTATTGCATCAAACTATGTCAGTGTTTTCCCCCAATAATTTGAAAACTACAATAATTGAACCTTATATTACAAATATGAAGTTCAAAATGTTTGAAAAGATAATCTGTTTGAGAAATGTTTGGTGAATATGGATGCAACTGCAAGACTTCATATTCCAATTCTCTAAGTTTAGACACAGTTAGCTGAGAGGTGTAGGGTTGGACACTGTCACGGAACATTTCATTCAGTTCATGTGGGACCCATTTTTCCAACTTTTTAACCTTTGCCTTTGAGATGATGCGATATGGTCGCTGTTGAAACTCTGAAGTCTCCAGAAAGTGCTCAAACCATTATTTGTGGCTCATTGACCACTGCTGTCGATAATTCTTCATCATTAATAACAGGTTTGGACCTCCCTTGAGGTTCATTTTTGGTATGCATATTTCCAGACCCAAGCCTATTGAACCAGTACTGAACATTTTGCACTGTAATAGTGTTCATCCTAAATGCAGCATTTTGTCATAATTTGAAATTGTACTTGAAAATTAGTCTTGCTGTTAATGTTACTTCTTTGGTAGACACCATTGCTGTTAAGGGCTGAACTACCTCCAATAGATAATTTTATCTCTATTTACATTCAATCTGAAAAAAAAAAAAAAGAAGCAATTACATTAGTAAATCTTTCACTTTTTAGTATTATTCTTTATGATGGAAAATATCGACATTTCATGTGTAACAAGCTGATACATCAGGAAAGAATTAATCAATATTGCCCCCCACCCCCCACTCCACAGTGGAGCATATTCAGAATTAAATGATGACTTAAATATGAAATGACAGGTCTGGTTAGTCACTCAATAGAAATCATCATGTGACGAACATACTTTGGCAGCATACATTGTTGGGGGTGATCAATTAAAAAATTGTTAAAAAGGGTGATCAATGAATAAGTTACTCCTCTCGACTTTTGTTGGCTGTGATCACTAAAAAAAAGTCTGAATTTTCAAAAAAACAAGTGTGAACACTGACACACAAACTAAGGGACCAATTTAGCATAAAATTACATTGTGAATTGAACCTCCTACTAAAAATGTATTTAGGGCCGGAATTTTCCAAAAAACAAACAAAACTATTTTTTCTAGACATAAGGAGTAAATATTGAAATTTTCAGCCCTCTAGCTCCATTGGTGTAGCCTGTACACACGATACATACATAGCCAGCCAGACCAACTTGAAAACTGAAGAAACCTATGTTGACAGTTTCTAATATAAAATGATACTGATATTTACATATATCCGTTCTCTGTTGTTAGTCCCTATAAGCAGAGTTGCAGCATTTTCTGCTTAGAGTCACACACACACATGGATCCGGTTGTTCAACATGTTTTATTCAAACAAAGTAAATTGGAAAAAAATTGGAAAAAAACATAATCAATCAGAATATTGCCCATCAGCCTCTACATTTATTCCACTTTAAAAGCATCGCATTACTCCAGTTTCTAAAGAATCCTTCATTCAAAGAACTGATAAATTCTTGAAAGGCTTTGATTCTGATTGGAGAAGTTCTTGCCTGTAAAGAAGTGGTTTAGATGCTTGAAAAGAAATAAAGGTAATCCATAGAACACAAGTCAGGTGAACAGACCAGGTGTAATAAACTTCAATTGATTCAACGGCACTATCGTAGCAGTGGGGTCCTTATCAGAATGTGCCTTCTGTGGCCTTTAGTTCAAGATCAAAGTGTAGTATCTGTTCTTCTCACTTCAATGAAACATAGCATTAACAACCCGTTTTCAATTTTAAATATTATGATTGTATTTGGCATGATGTAGAGAAGGTGGTCCCGATTGTAAAGTTTCACACCCTCGCTTACTCAATGTTAAAAACAGTACACAAATAAAAAGAAATAAGAGTATTTATGAAAGAAAAACAATAAAAAATGGTTAAAATTGAAAACGGGAATGCTATGTCACTTGATTTTCAGTGATGGCAATAAATAAAATTCATAACTTTTGTTTTTGTCAATTGAAAAAAAATGTTCAAATTAAATTAAAATTCATGTAGAATACAATTAAATACAATCCTAATAACGTTTAAAATTGAAAACGTCGATAACGTGAGAACAGATACTACACTGTGATCTTTAACTCAAGGCCACAAAAAGTGCATTCTGATAGGACCCCACTGCTGCAACTTTAGTAATATTTTATTTTATTTTATTTATGACACTCTTTCTATTTACCAAATTGGGCATTGTTTAAGCTTTGTAATATTTCAAGCTTGTCTACATATCTGTGTAGATTATTTGGCCACTTTAAAGGAAGCTATGTGGTATCAAGCCTCTTGTGTCTGGCCATTATCTTCCAGGAATGGTGATGATCGTCATCAGCCTTTTAGCGTCCGTCATTGGACAAAGACCTTCCTCAAGATTTGCCAGACCTCTCTATCATGGGCATTGTGGAGCCAATACTTTCTGAACTTGTCTATTTCATCATGCCATCTTATTTTTTGCTGGCCACAGTTTCACATATGATCTCTGGGGATCAATGTTGTGAGTCGTGATGTCCAGCGGTTGTTTGGCATTTGAGTTTTCTAATGGATTCTATATCTCTGACCTTTTTTCTCTAATATCCTGTGCTGTATTGTGATCTCTCAATGCACATTGCATGGTTCTCAGTTCGATGGTCAATCTTTTGGTTAAGTTCCATGTTTCAGCCCCATATCGGGAGGATACATTGGTTGTATACCCTTCTTTTTAGGACTAATGGCATTTTCTTGTTCTTGAAGGTTAAGCTTGCTCTTCCGAAAGCTTGCCAACCTAGAGTGATTCTTCATGTGATTTCTTTTTCTTTTGAGGATTTCATGGAGATTTGGAGTTTTTTTATTTTTATCGTTGTCTCTTTGTTCTCAACATGATTGTTGTACATGACCTTTGTTTTACTACTGAAGTTCATGTGAAGACCAACTTTCTGGCTTTCATTCAGTTCGTCTAGCATTATTTAGAGATCATTAAGGTTCTCTGCAAAAAGGACGATGTCGTCTGCAAATCTGAGGTTACTTAGGTATTCACCATCTATTTTGATTCCTTTATTTGCCCAGTCTAGATTTCTGAATATCATCTCTAGGGAGACTGTGAACAGTTTGAGTGAGCTGGTATCACTTTGTCTTACCCCTTTGATCTGCCAAGCTAAAACATCAATTAAACCATGGTGTCATCACTGGTGTTGTAGGTGCCAATGTATAGTATCACCTAAGACGCCAGGGATGATACTATGGTTTAATTGATGTTTTTGCTTCTCATCTACATCCAGCTATTGTGCAGATCTTTTATCAGGGGTGTATATAATTGACTCAACTTTGTTCCCCCCCTTTCCTCTCTGCCCCACAGTCTCTATGAAATATACATTTGGCACCCTTGATAGGAGTTTGAATATACTCATACTGTAACAGCTAATTAACTATTTAACAATATAGCTAGTTCAAGCCTAGAAGTTCAATCCTATTCCCAAACTCCCTTGAATTATGTGTAGGATGTAGTTTGTTCCCTCAATCAATATCTCTAGTCTGCTAAACCAATGGTACTCAAAGGGGGGACCCCCCCCCTCGTGTGAAGTGAAGCGAAGCTATTTTTCTCAGTATTCAGTCTGTTTGGGATTCTTTGCAAGAGGACTTCATTGATTTAAAGACCGACTTGATTCTTAAGCCAGTGTTTGAATCTTCAATGTATTTGGACTTTTGGTTATAGATGGTCGGCTATTCAAAGTTTCAAGCCTGTGCGTTGCAAGCAGTGAAGATTCTACTTCCATTTCCGACAACATATTTGTGCGAAGCTGGATTTTCTGCTTTAACACTAATAAAAACTAAGCAGCACAATAGACTTATTGCAGAATGGGACATGAGACTGGCATCGGCACTGTCAGTTGTTCCACGAATAATAACTCTTGTTAAAAATAAACAATCTCACAAACAAGCAAGCAACTAACATTACGTTTTGTGCTGTTTTTCCGAGAGTTTTTGTAAGATTTGAGTTTATCAAAAATAAATGTCTAGTTGGAATATGGTTTCTGAATGTCTGAGTTAGAGGTCTGGAGCCTAGGTTTTGTCCAAAGTCGAGAAAGGGGGGCGCCAGCAGAAAAAGACGGAGAACCAGGGTGCTAAACTATGGTATCCCTACTTTAACCAGCTTACACAAAACCTAGCATAGTCAGCTGATCAAAATGGCATATATAAAAATAATAAAAGTGCACTAGTAAGTAATCTCTACCACTCTCCCTTCCTTCCCTCTCCCTCCTTTTCCTCTTCCCTTCCCTCTCCCTCCTTTTCCTCTTCCCTTCCCTCCCCTCTTTCCCCTTCCCTTTCTCTTAAGATTTTCTTCCCTTTTAATTTTGCCTTTGATTCACCCTCCCCATGTGTGTGTCGGGAGGGGGGTGGGGCAGCCAACTTTATACAGCCCTGGTCTTTTTATACAAAATCCATTTTTCAGCACAAATGATAATACAATGCAAAAATAGATCAATTTCACACCAATGGACACGATTAATGCAAGTTTCCATTTTTGCAACACAAGGCCAGGCATTATGCAGCGAAATAATTCAACATGTATTCAACAAACTGTTTGGGTTTCAAATGAGGTGCTGGTCTCTATATCTATATCTATATCTATCTATATATCTATATCTATCTATATCTCTATATATCTATCTATATTTCTATATCTGTCTCTATATATCTATATGAAACTGTCAACATAGGTTTCTTTTGTTTTTAAGTTTGTATGGCCGGCTGGCTATGTATGTGTGTACCCATCATGCATATAGGCTTCACCAATGGAGCTAGAGGGCTGTAAATTTAAACATTTACTCCTTATGCCTAGAAAAAATAGTTTTGTTTGTTTTTTGAAAATTCTACCCCAAAATAGGTTTTTAGTAGGGGGTTCAATTCACAATGTAATTTTATGCTAAATTGTGTCTGGCCGTGTTCCCCGCTTGTTTTGTTTTTTTAAAATCAGACTATTTTAGTGATCACTGGCCAGCAAAAGGCGAGAGAAGTAACTTATTCATTGATAACCTTTTTTTACAATTTTTTAATTGATCACTCCCAACAATATATGCTGCCAAAAGATGTTGGTCATGTGACCATTTCTATTGAGTGACTAATCTATCTATATGAAACCGTCAACCAAAACTGTCAACATAGGTTTCTTCTGTTTTTAAGTTGGTATGGCTGGCTGGCTATATATGTATGCATCATGCATACAGGCTGCACCAATTGAGCTAGAGGGCTGTAAATTTAAACATTTACTCCTTATTATGTCTAGAAAAAAAATGATTTCTTTGTTTTTGGAAAATCCCGACCCCCAATATAAGTTTTTAGTGGGGGTTCAATTTACAATGTAAGTTTATGCTACATTGGTCTATTAGTATGTGTCTGGCAGCATTCAGGCTTGTTTTTTGAAAAATTGGACATTTTTAGTGATCACTGCTCAACAAAAGGCAAGAGAAGTAACTTATTCATTGATCACCCCATTTTGCCAATTTTTCAATTGATCATTTGGATATTTTAGTGACACAACTAAAGAAGAGAGTAATTTATTTATTGATCACCTCTTTTGCTAATTGATCACCCCCAACACGGCATACTGCAAAAGACATTGGTTACGTGACGGTTTCTATTGAGTGACTAGACAGATTTGTCTATTTGTATTGTTTGGTCACTTTGAAGAGAGCTATGATGTATCAAACCACTCATGTTCCACCAAACATTCACCCTAATCTACCAGGGATGATATCATATTTTTTAGTTGTTTTGGCTTTTCATCTTTATCCAGCCATTGTGCAGATCTTATTAATACAAGTTTCCATATGTCTGATTTATCTTTTTATTGTTCTTCGTTCACTTTAAATGGAATCCATTCATCAAGCTTTTTCCTTAGATTGACCGGCATAGGAAAAAAAGCTAACTATAATTGAAGAAATCTGTGTGTATGTGTGTGTGTGCACAACGATTATTCGACAACTGGCCATTGTACAAAGTTCATATATTAGTCAACACACAAGAGTTGAGTTTGAAGTTTTTGGGATCAGCAGTGCTCAAGAAATCTAATAAAAATAAATAACGATAAATAATCTCCCTTGACTTCTGCTCTTTAGAATTATCTAAATTAGATATAAAATATCTAAATTAGCAACACTGAAGAGAAATAACTGAAATACTTTGTAGCTGTAGTTTCATTTGATGGAATGAAAATTATTTTACATGACAATTATCGCAGGCTGCTCCACACACCATAAAGTCCTGCCCCTTCAAAACATGCACATTTGGAACGGGCACTGTTTTAAATGATTTGAAATTCTTCCAGTCAATACATTGAAATTAATTCTCTGGTTGAGGTTTTTGGATCACTTTCTATCACAACCTTCAAATCATAATAATTGATCAATGATTGTAGCCAAACTCTTACCTGGTTTTCTAAACTGAAATCTCCACTTGCAAATTTTTGAAACAAAAATCTTATTGTTTGTTCTCTAACAGCATTGACCCCAAATGAAAAATTTATCAGGTCTGTCCGGAAATCATTTAATATTGATGAAAAAATAGCCTACCTTGAACAATGGCACCTTAGTCCCTCTTAGTCCTCACAGATAAACAATTATTTGATCATTTTTGTATATAAAATTTAAAAAGTGTAAACAAAAAAATCAACAAACGTTTCGATAAAGTCATTTTGGATAAAATGTTGTTCAATAAACAGTCGTGCCAAGCACATACAGATGTACAAACATACGTGCACCTGAATACACGTATGCAAACATATATACATACTCACACATGCATATATATATATGCATTCACACACTTGCACACATATACGTGTTCGCACACATGCACACACATACATACACATAAAACGTTTTTTCTAGACATAATAAGGAGTAAATGTTGAAATGTTCATCCCTCTAACTCCAGGAAAGTATCCATTCATTTAATATTAACAAAAAATAGTCTACCTAGGGCAATGGTGCCTTAGTCCCTTTAAAGTACTCCCCCTTAGGACCTCACACACTTATCCTAGCATCCTTTCCACTTTTCAAAACAGTCTGCAAAGTCCACTTTGGGGATCACCATCAACTGTCTCATCATATTCTCCTTAATCTTGTCCAGTCTGAAATCTCGTTGGGAAAAGCCAGAAGTCACAGGGAGCCAAATCCAGACTGTAAGGGGACTGACAGATCTGAGTGATGTGATGTTTTGCCAAAAATATTTGCACAAGAGTTACCTCATGGAAGAGTGTCTGTTTATGCATGTGAAGTAAGGTCCCCTCTGATTGGTTGCCAAGATACATCAAGGCCGTGCAACCGGTTTTTGAGATATTCAAAGTGGCTGTATACTTTCCGGACAGTCCTTGTATATTACTTGCCGTTTCACTTGCCCAATATGAACTTGTGTATAAAATCTTAAAAAGGCTTTCTATATTTGCCTAAAAAAATCTAGTCAAAATTTATGGAATATAATGAATTTCTTAGTGAAGAATCAACAGATACAGGTTGTGTACCCCTTATCAGGTATTATTTATGACCAAACTCTACAGCATTGAAACTGTGGCAAAAATATTTTTTCCTGGTGATGCACTCATTTTTGGATGAATTTCAATGCTGTAGAGTTTGGTCATAAATAATACTTGATAATATCTGTTTTTATTGTGTAATGTTCCACTAGAAATAATAAAATCCTGCTATATTTGGTTTAGAAGAAAATTAAATTTCTATAACATAGTGGTATGGGTGTACTTATTTATGGGTGATACTATACATAAACGCCTTCTCTTTTTCTTATCACTGTTACTCATAGGGTTATTTTTTTGACATTTTCAACAATATAATATCTTTGTACAGATGAGTGAATAAGAAGAAAAAAAAAATACTGTGATTAATTTATGTAGGTCTGGCGGTTAATAATTTGTTTTGATTGGGACTTGTTTCATCTTTCACTGTTTGTGATGTAAATAATTTTACATTTCTAAAGAGTTACACAAAGATAACCAAGCTTTTACTGTAGTCAAAATGTGTTAAATGCCCTGACCTCATCTCTCGTCTTTGAATCATACTCGGGTATGGAATTTTCCGCTTGTGACATCATAACTGAGTTCGGTATTTCTGAGATGAGGTGTTAGTATTACTAATATTATTGTTCGGACTGAGATCCTCATCTTGGTTGTCATTTCCACAACGTGACATCATGTTAACTGTTGAGTCATCTGTAGGTTGTGGGTTCAATCCCAGGCAGGAGCACCAAATTAACCACGAAATAATTTCTAGGACATGGATAGTGGAATGAGGACAGTATACCCCCGTGGATCAAATAAAGGGTTCAGTTCAATAGTTCCGGTAAGTTACCGACAAAACTTGACACCTGAAGAAGGCCGGAGAGTACATCGGCCGAAACGTTGTGGAAATGACAACCAAGATGAGGATCTCAGTCCGAACAATAATATCATTGTGACATCATGTTGACTTTTAAAAAGGTTTTGGAGTTTTCGGATAAAGGGTACTCAACCTGTAATATATTCTTTAAAAGCTAACTGGTTCTGTCATTCCTGATATCACTGGCAGGACTTATTAAAAAAATACATCAAAACTTTACTTCAATGATTACATATGTAGTGACAAAGCAAATTCTGGTGGGGCGTCTGGGGAGAAAAATTAAACTAAACCTGTTTTTATTTTAGCACAGACTGCATTTTGAACCTGGTATTTGGAGGCAAGGTTTCAGCTTTTCTTATCTGACTTTACCACTACTCCCCTGCTTAGTTTTAGTCATTTTCTGTACCAACAAACTATTTCTGGCTGTAGGGAAAAAGAAAATTTGATGATTACTATTTTTCATCCAAAATTTGTTTGAGCAAGCTTCAGCATGCTATTCATGTATTTGCATTGAAAATCAAGAAAAAGGGGATTATTGGTGGTCAGGAAGCAAGGAAAACACTGACAGAATAAAGCTATTATACATATGTACATCAAATAAGGCCATAGTCTAATGATGAAAAAAAGGATTTATTTTACACAATGAATATTTAATCTCCTTCCATGTCAATGCACTCAGCCTAATGCTTCTCTATTATTCACATGGATCAAACATTATACAGTGGAAATTTCAGATCAAAATTCAACAAATTATTGTGTCAGGCCACGTATCTATTGATCCACCCTCATATGTATGATCTCACTATAATTGAAGAAATCTGTGTGTGTGGCGATTACTCGACAACTGACCATTGTACAAAGTTGACATTTGCCAGATATATTAGTCAGCTCTCAAGGCAGTGCAGTGTCAAGTTTGAAGTTTGAATCAGTGGTTCTCGAGGAATGTAATAAAAATAAATTATAGATCATAGATCTATAAAGTATCTCTCTTGACTCCCGCTCTTTAGAATTATCTAAATTTAGATATAAAATTGTGGTTACGAGGTGGAGATGGACTCGCCCAGAGGAAATGGTCTGCTGTTTGTTGTGTTGGAGGTCCGGGAGGCGAAAGCCGAGTGAACAGGACGCAGACATATATAGACGAAGTAGAGATTCTGTGACCCGTATGTTGAGCACTGGCAACCCGGATGTGGCGAGTTTCTGGTGATAAAAGGGTAGACAGCGACGGCTCAACAGTTCGCTCTTGACTCGCCACACTTGAACCGTGTTTGGGACTTATTGCTGCATTTGACAGTTGGACTCATTGCATCGAAACTGTGTCAGTGTCCCCCTCCCCCCAATTCCTACTACAAAAATATCTAAATTGGCAACACTGAAGAGAAGTAACTGAAATACTTCAAAGCCATAGTTTTGTAAGACGGATGGAAAATAATGACAATTATGGCAGGCTGCTCCACACACAATAAAAACCCTTTCCAAACATGCACCTTTGGAACGGGCACTGTCCTAGTTACAATAAATTTAATGAAAACTGACCCCGTTTTATAGAGCTTTTGATGTTAAGACTGAATCCATTCCATACTTGATTAATTTCTCTCCATCTTTATTCTTGTCAATATATGACAAAGCATCTTTTTACATATAGGAGTTTCTCTTTAAGTGGATTTTTTACTGATCTTTGCTTCTAAATTTATGATTAAAAGTAGTCGTTGAATGATCAATATTAATGCAAAATTATTGAAGAGAAATTCCATGCCAGCTTTGTTCTACATCTATATCAGTCTGTAAAGGATCTCTGTTGAAGACATTGGACTTTTCTAAATGGTGGCTTTTCAAAAATCAGAATTAAATTGTTTTTCTATAGTTTTGAGAAGGGTCATTAACATTCAAATCATTATTTTCTATAGTTTTTAGAAGGGTCATTAACATTCAAATCGTTATTCCGACAATTGAACTCCTTTTTGTTGTTTGTGTTGTTAACACAATGTTCTGGTCGATCCATTCTTTGGCCTTCCTCAGGTGTAATATCCAAATGAGTAATGGGTTAAACAGAAGTTTTTAATTTCAAAGGAGGTAACGTCATGTTAACAACATGAAGTTCAGGCATCCAAAGAACTATTTGAATAGACTTAAATTGTTTTTCTTTTGTTGCAATGAATTTTTAGTACCAAGTAATTATTCAGATAATAACCATCTCGGGCTACAGACTTATTGATTCCCCGTATATATATCTCAGACGCTGGAATTGACATTGTTTTTTTTCCCCCATAACAACAAGAACAATCCTCACCTAATTTAGTGGAGTAAACTCTTCACTGTTTGTCTATCCCATCACGTTAAACCAAATTGATATATAAAATTAACATTTTCCTACCATGATTTGAAATAGTGATTGGTAGGCATCTCTCTTACCGACTGAGTCAGTCTTATCTACAAATATTTATGTTACAAATATACAAAGGCTTATTTCATTCTAATGAATAAATATATTTATACTAAAAAATATATATTTTTATAATTTTTTTCATCTATTATATATACAATGCAAAAGTTGCAGGAGTAGGAGTGAAGTTTGACACTGCAGCAGCCAGAAGTTTTATATATACAAATATATAAAACTTCTGTGAATAAATTATTGTGAAATTTCCATTGATGAAACTTATCTATCATATTTTCCCTCAGGTATTGCAAAATGACTCACCTGAATGTCAATTGATCGAAAACACCTCAGATCTTTGATGTTGTTGGTGCAAAATGATTATTTTTAAAATTTGCTTTGAAAATCTAACACTTTTTAAATACATTGCTGATTATGAAGAATTTGGTTATTTCTAGTGATGTACCGGAATAACACACCAGTCGAATATCCGGCGCTGGATTCACATGGTGGCAATGATGATTTTTTTGTGTGAATCCGTTGCCGTATTGATATTCCGGTACATCACTAGAAATAACCAAATCCTTCATAGTCAGCAATATTCTGGTACATCCCTAGTTATTTCCATGCAATCTAAGAGTAATTTTATACCCAATTTTGTTAATGGAGTCAGCCTGGTAATCTACAGAGTGTCCCTAAAGTCTGGACACATAGGCAAAATGCATATTTTCAATAAAAAATTTTGAACAACATTTTATTTAATTGAAATATTAATAAATAACATCTTCAATGTGTTTTCCACCATTTTTGATGCAAAGTTCAATGCGCTTTGCAAGATTCACATGAACCCGATGTATTAACTCCACATTTCCGTCAATTTGAGCACATTTATGATGCGTTCCCTCAGGTGTCTCGTATCTTTAATTTTCATTGAGTACACCTTCTCCTTTATTATACCCCAGAAAAATAAATTAATTAAAAAATATTTAATCTGTAGGGCCAAAAAAATATAGTTAGGAAATATCACTATTTATAACTATGTGTCCAGACTTTAGAGACACCCTGTATATTATAATACAGGTTAGACAACCATTCTGTCTCGATTCTCCTTCAACGGGTCAGTAGAACCCTATAGCCAGCTCAGGCTTCTACCAACTACAGGATGTTCACGTTCTGCCTAACCACATTTCAGCCTTACTGTCGGAACATCCCCGCAAGGGTGTGACAGATCCCCCCCATAGCTAGCTCTGGCATCTGTCAGGAGAAGGACACTCCTGTCAAACCTACGACCTACGGGCTCTGCTCCTATCCACGCCACTCTGGTGGACCATAGGATATAACCCTGGGTTTAAAGCGTGGGGCCGACCCTGGGCAAGTCACACTTCACCTTAAAACAGCTCGGGCTGGAGGTTTACTCCGCACATTAGCCCCACTGTCTATAGTCCAAACGCTGTGGAAAACCATCCCCAAAATCTTTGTTCGCGAAGCCAAGCCATTCGTTCATTCATAGTGCGGTTCACAATATAAAGTGGGTGTGTGGTGACCCCAACATCTTTACCTATATTATCACCCACTTGTCTAGAAAAGCGCAAATAAAAACAGAATTTCCTTTTGTTCCTCTAAGCCTGATACTTTGGGCTGAGTGCTGTTTTACTACACTGTAAGCCCATTTGATGACAGAGGTGACACAACTCTCACCCCTCCTCCACAAAGAAATATATTTGAATTGTGCCGGCAATCCCACTGTAAAAATGGAATGAATTAGACATTAACATTTCCGTAGTCAATGAACAAAACTTTTTTTATTAACACTTTCACTGCTACTCATTTTTAACAGTTATACCCTCTATTGTTCAACCCATTTTCCTAGAGACAGGAAATGGGGTCATATAGTTACATAAGGGAATGTATAGACAATGTTTGCTGTTTTTCATCTATCGCCCACCCTTGAATATCACCCATACCCACCGCGCAGTTATTATGGTTCAGTCATAACTCGGTCGGCTTGTTTAGACCTCAACACCCGCATTATAACGGGACGACTGAAATAGTTTTTCTGTTTGTTTGTATGTTTTCATGTTACTGTAACACTGCAAAAACAGCACATCATAGGCAGTTTTGTTAACTCTACACCTTCAAAATGCTCTAACTTGAAGAATAAAACAAATCCAGATGATTTGCAACTGTTACATTTGGAGAAATTCTTTTTCTCCATAGAGCTCAAAAGTGAAGGGAAACTTTTTTTCCATTTTTGAGAGAAAAAAAATAATTATATTAATTCGATACAAAGGGAGTGACTTGACATCGAGCTTAATGGCAGCAGAGACGTCCTTTAAGCGAGTACTTAGAATCTTGTAAAATTACTACATTATTTTAGGTAACTTGTGTGCGCACATTAATTTCCATTGTGCGCTGGTTGCAAA
>VCCN01003315.1:3671038-3681305 GCA_006491835.1 Architeuthis dux
TAAGGTCTACGAAGATATTGATGCATAAGTGTATCATACATTTATATATTATATATATAAAAATATGAGGTCACCAGAAAGAAAAAACTGATAAGAAAGCAATGTCTTTTGGTAGAACTGCATATATCAGGATCAGTTGACATGGCAAATGTCAACTGATTCTGATATATGCAGTTCTACCAAAAGACATTGCTATCTTATCAGATATTACACATATTTTGATTAAATCTAACTTGTATACATTGTTGTCATGCTAAACTATGTCTTACAGATTCTGGTAAACTCTCCTTGCCATGCCCTCTCTTTACATAAGCATTACACTTTGCTCGCACTCCGCCTCTTTCATGTATAAATCATATGTCTATATCCTATCCGTATCAGTTCTTAGCTATAATACTAATTTGGGAAACAGATGTAAAATGAATGCTACATGCCCTAGCTTCATATTGCATTTGACTCTTGTGTGTTATTATTAAACACTAGTTTACATATGCTGTCAAAAATGAAATCATATATGAAATAGATGGATACATATTGCATTTTATATACATGGATAATAGAGATCTGTATTGCTGTGAGCTTGGAGAATATATGGATACACATTGCATTTTATATACGTGGATAATAGAGATCTGTATTGCAGTGAGCTTGGAGAAAAATGGATACACATTGCATTTTATATATGTTGTTAGAGATGTGCATTGCAGTGAGCTTGGAGAATGTATGGATACACATTGCATTTTATATACGTGGATAATAGAGATGTGCATTGCAGTGTGATTGGAGAATATATGGATACACATTGCATTTTATATACATGGATAATAGAGATCTGTATTGCAGTGAGCATGGAGAATAGTGTTCTGTTGACCACAAACAGATTTTTAAAAATATTTTGTTTTTGTTCTTATTACTTTTTATAATCTTATTCTTTAAATCATCATTTTTACTACATTATCAGAACATAAAATTCTATACATCAGTTGTCTCCCTTAGTGTGACAGATTACAAACACACATTGCTAATTATATTATAATGAGGAAGATGAAGAAGAAGAAATATATATGCGGATGCTGACATAAATCTCACCAAATCCAGAAGTGTGTTTGCTGCTTGTGTACAGTCCTCCTCACTTCCACATGCTGCCATTGAAAAATTGCAAACAGCAGATGTTTGAACAATGTATTCCATGACTCCACCTTTTTGTATTGCGTCACCTCACTAATACATTTCACTTATGTCAGTTGAATTCAAATAAATTAGGTGTAGTGTAGTTATTTATTTGTATCCTGTGTTGTGTGTGGCCAAGGTGTGAGTGGCCAAGCAGTTAACACCACAGAGAATGGGATTGGCAGGCCAGACTTCAAACTCTGGCTGAGACAGTTTTGCGTTCCCTTCCCGCCCTTGGAAAAGGCATGTATCCATCTCCTCCCCTCTGCCAACATGTTGTGGGTCAGCTTGGCAGGGTAAGGCCCATCACCCACCATGTCTTACACTTACAAGGCCTATGTCTGGCAAAAAACTTTAAAATCCTAAAGAGCATGAGGCCGCACGTAAACAAACATGGCTGAAAATCGTAACACGCATGAGGCAGCACGGGTCTTTCTTGCAATACTGACAATTTACACAAGAATCTGTCCACAAGTAAAGACACTATAAACATTTGAATAAACAAAGAATTTTCTGCTCAGTCATTACAGGACGTTAAGAGTTAAAAGGGTGATAAAAATAAATCCTAGTGTCTACTACTTGATGTCGATACAGATGTCTCCCATTATAATGCAGTTTGTTATAGTGCAGTTCACATTATAACGCGGGTGGATGGTGGACACCAAAATATTAGTCTAGCTCCAAAATAGCTAAATTGATCACAGTTCAGTTGTAACGTGGTTGACTCTCTTGGATCCCAATACTTACATTATAACAGGGGTGGCCTGTATTTAACTGTATCCCCACACAATACAGAAAAATAGTCATTACTTTAAGGTGCATGAATCACCTGGGTGTTAAATGCAGAAATTAAAAAATGTTCTGCCCTTATCTGCTATGGGGAGATGCACTCTGGAGGACAGATTCCTGGTGCCCAGGTAGATTAATTTGTGAGTGAGAGCCTAAGTTCTAAAGACTTGTCTTCAGAACTGAGAAGTGTAATGATCTTTTTCAAAATATGGAATCCGATGCTTAATTTGAATTCACTATAATTCTAATTCTATGAAAATCTTGAAGGGTTGCAAAGACACTTCCTTGAATTTATTAAATTTATTGTATGAAGTTAAGGTAATCATTAGATCAGGGGTCACCAAACATGGCACATTGCATGATTAGAAATGGTGCATTATAATAAAAAAGTAAGTTACTCATGCAAAAATTAATAACCATTTTTGTTTATTTTTCTTTTATGGGTTGTTTCCCTTTAATTAATTTGTTTAAAAAAATCAGAAATAAACCGACATCTCACAGATACAAGATATCAAATTGGCGGGACTTTTAAAAAATGAGATTGTGTATATCGACGATAAAAACAATAGCATTGATGCACAAGAGGATTATACAGATGAGAATTCAGAGAATATTGTGAAATATTAGATTCAGAATATGGCGATCTTGTCCTCCATTGAAGTGTGTTGGGGTTTTTTCTGTTTAATGTTTAACTAATTGAAAGAGGCATTCTAGACATAATTGTCAATGCAGCCATTATAAAGTCTTTCAACGGTTTGTTCATGGAATTTTTTCTTCAAGCTTTCAAATTCAATTACAATAAATAATTATTGCCTTTCTGGCCTCCATACAACAGTAGTCAAAACGAGGGTGTCGATTGATAGACAGCTTCTGTCAACACCTAATTGTCGCGTATTAATGGATGTTTTTGCTTAAAAACAGTCAAATTCACATTATAATTAATGAAAATTTGTTTTTCTTTTCTTTTTTTGGCAAAAATTTGGTCTTTTTACTTTTTAGCAAAAACAAGAAAAAACCATGGAACAACATTTAAAAATTTTAAATACGTTTTCAAAATAGGGTATCGAAGATTTGTCAAGTTGCGTAAAACGTTCCGTGAATATACGTAATTAAATCATTATATCATGTAAAAATTGGGGAAAAGAAAGTTCATGGTTGGCCATCCCTGAATTAGATGATTTGCTTGAGGTGTTTATATAGCAAATATGTATTCACTTGTGTCTGTCCGTCTACACAATATCTCCAAAAGTTCTCAATGAATTTCGATGACACATTGGGAAAGGGCGGACCATGGGCTAAGGAAAAAAGTGATTACATTTTTAGGTGGATTTAGGAACTTTTTTACAGTTACCTCCCCTGAATCGTATCTATATGTCAACACAATATCTCCAAAAGTTCTCAGTGAATTTCAATGAAATTTCCTGGAATGTAGGCCATGGGGAAGGAAGAATTGGTTAAATTTTGGGGCGGATCCAGGAATTTTTACAGTTACCTCCCCTGCATCGTAGCTACATATGAACTGATTTTCATTCAGTTTTTAGTGACTGACGTTGGCAGAGGTATGCGCTTTCTAATTTGTATTGTCTTTTTAGACTAACATCATTTCAGCCATTTATGGTGAATCGAGATCCGTGGTTCCCAACATTTTTGGGGCCATGCCCCACCTCAGCACCTCAAAAATGTTCATGCCCCCTTTGACATAAAATGAATAAAGTTCTGAAAAATATAATATAGATGTAAAATACTACATAAAAGGTTTTTTTTTATTTAACTTTTTTAATTATTATAAATCATAAATACAAATCAAGCTCACTTCAAGATAAGAAAACTCAAATTAGTGCGATCCTTGACCTTGATGATTACTGCAAAGAGGTTTTATTCTAGGCACCAGTCAGTTTCAATCTCGAGTCTCCTCATTTTTGTGATATCCAGTTGATTTCTTTTTTTCTGTAACAAGTCATTTACAGCACTAAAACCACATTCAGCTAAATATGAAGACAGGAATGGCAACAGTAGTTTTCTTGCAAAACTAGTTGAATTTGGGTATTTAGTTTCTGGCTTATCACAGAGCCATCCAATAGTTCCTTTTATTTTGAATAAAATTTTAAGACTCATTATTTTGTATTTCTGAGAGTTCTTCTTGATATTGCATAGCCACATCAGATAAATCCACTAGCATTGGCTGAGTTACCCAAGATTTCTTTTTAAATCAGAAAATCTGTCTTTGAAATCAAAGGTTATTATTTTCAGATGATCCACAATGACAAGTACAGCAGCATCAGTTACCTCACACTTTTTTAGCCAATGAAACTGGTCAAAACATTTGGCAGAAATATTCTTTTGACATAATTCTATAAATGTAATGAAGCCAAATAGTTTAGCCTTTGCATCAACAAGAGTCTTATTTGTTCTTTGCAGTTGCTTATTTAACATATTCAGATATTTTTCAAAAAATATCTGCTAAATAACCCACAAATACTTTACCATCAACTGTTAGCAGGCGTTTCATTTCAGGTTTGCAACTTAAGAAGTCACTAAGAATATCAAATAGTTCCATGAATCTTTTCAGGAAATTCCCCTTTGACAGCCACCTTACCTCAGTGTGAAGTAATAGTCTTACATGGTCTGCATTTTTATCTTCACAAAATTGTTTGAAGAGATGCTCACATTTGGCATTAGCTTTGATAGTATTGATACATTTTATAACTGAATTCAGTATCTCATTTAGAACAAGTGAAAGTTTTGGGGAAACTAAATTCTCTCTGTGAATAACACGATGCACAACTAACATTGTCATCCTTCATCAATTCTAAGCAGCCATTTTTCTTGCCCATCATAACAGGAGCACCATCTGCAGCACAAGATGTGATGTTTTTTATTAATATTTGATTTACATCCAAATAATATTTTAGTTAATTATATATATCAATGGCAGTAGTGGTGCTTTTTAATGATTCGCAGAATAACATCTCTTCAGCAAATTCACCTTTGTCAATATATCTTATATAGGCCAACAATACGGCCTCACTGTCTCTTACAGTTGATTCATCCATTTGTATTGAGAATTTTCTTGATTTCAGCTTTTCAACAAGTTGTGTTTCAACATATTTACTCATCTCATCTATTCTGTTGCTAACAGTATTATTACTCAGTCTTTGACATCTTTATCTTTTTCCAGAACTGTTTTAAGAAACGTTGATATTGCTGGTTTAATTAAATCCTCCCCATAGTATTATTCTTTCCTGATCTAGCTATGACTAAAGAAATTTCATAACTAGCCTCAAGAGTATGATTGTTAGTGGTAGTTCATGCAGAGAACAAAGAAGCTATTGTTGATCTTTTTTCAAACTTCTCCTTTAGGGATTTAAAATAGTTCAAATCAGAATTTTCATGAACACTATATTTCGACTTCAAATGTGCTTTGAGACGACCTCATTTTATTGATTCGTTGGTCAAGTTTTGTTGACATAATAGACAAAAAGGTGACCGTTCATCATGAGCAGCAGGTATGAAACCAAATTTTAAATATTCTTCTGAATACTGACAAACTTTTATTTTCTTTGCACTACTCATTTTATGCCTGGGGTTAGTAACTGAAAAGAAATGATCTTTTTTCAGGAATCTTTTGAATGATCACACAAGCCAAGCAGAATGTTGCTTAATTCTCTCTGGATTGGAAATGCATTAAAATTCAAATCAAGCAATTTGATTATTATAGTAAAGAATATACATTTGAAATGATTCCATTTAATTCAATGATTCTCAAACAGGAGGCAGGGGAGGGATTTCTTAAGAATGGAATTTTAGCCAGGAGAGGAATCTCAGCCAGAGGAGGAATCTATAATGGAAAGTATAATAGTGAAAAGATAGCTAGATGACAATTCAAAATAGGGGAGGAATTGAGAAAAACAGATCACAAGGGGAGTAATGTGACCTGGGACATTGAGAACCACTGATTTATTTTATTAATCACTGCTACCCACAACACTGGTTTATTGCTGGGTTTAGGCTATTTATGTGTTCTGACATTTAGAAACCTCGGTCCATGCAGACACATCACTTTCTCCGACTTCCTTTTGAAAACGACTTAATAAGTCGAAACATATTAAGGTATTAAATAATTTCTTTAATAATTGTCTTTTCCTAACATCAGTATCAATCTATGTATCCAGACTTCACCCAGCCCTAACTGTTCATAGTAGAAACTTGAAATTTTGCACACACACACTCCCCTCAATAAGTAGGGAAAATGTTTTTAGAAAATTACCCCCCTAAATAGATTTTTTAGAGGGGATTCAATTTTCAGTATCAGTTTATGGTAAATTGGTCCCTTAAATTGTGTCCAGCAGCGTTCATGCTTATTTTTTGAAAACTTCTTAGTGCCCAACAAAAGGCAAGAGGAGTAACTTATTTATTGATCACCCATTTTTCCAAGTTTTAATTGATCACCCCCAACACAGCAGATATGGGTGGCAGTGATTCAAAATTTCCCTTGGAATGCTAGATTCTCTTTAAATTTTCCAATACCACAAGGTCAGAGGTCTTCATCTCCCATCTGACTTGACACGACCATTGATTTGTTTTTCTTTTTTTCTTTTTTTTTCCAATTTTATGATTTATGATTCATCTTTGAACCTTGTAGTATTGTTGGATGCTTGACTTATGAGGACATTATTGATCTTGTTCCATGGTGTACAATATATCTTTGTTGATGAGAAAAAGTGGGACAACTGGTTGTAACAATCTTTCAATTCCATCAGGTTTTAAGCAACACAGATTGGACTTTTTATTGGAACTTAACCCATTAACTGCGAATGACAGAAATTTAAGTCATAGCAGTTCTATGGCTAATTCAATGAATTTTCTGTTTCAATCTGTGAGTCGGCTTTTATCTTTCAATGGATTGTCTTACAATGGACGAGGGCTTTTATCTTTCAACTTTCAGTCATAGCAGTTCTATGGTTAACTGAATGAATTTGTGTTTTATTGTGATTGATGGCAACTCAGTTCTATCTATGAATCAGGGCTTTTATCTTGCAATGGACAAGGGCTTTTATCTTGCTATGGATTACTATTACTCTTTACTACTAACTTTCAGTCATAGCCGTTCTATGGCTAACTCAATGAATTTTCTGTTTTATTGTGATTGATGGTAACTCAGTTCTATCTGTGAGTCAGGGCTTTTGTCTTGCAGTGGTAATCTTACAATATATAACTTGCAATGGACCAGCGATTTTATCTTGCAATGGATAACTATTACTCTTTGCCATCTGCTGCAGTTAATTGGTTATGGAAAACGAGGTGTCAGTGATGTTTCAAATTTCTAGTTTACAATAGTGTTGGATATTTAGGCAGCTGTGGACAGAGGTCACAGATTTGACCCCCACAGCTGTTGAAAGTTTAAACAGGATATCGACGAAAACCCCCAAACTGGTGTCAGGGACCAGAAGACACATCCGGTGTTCAAAAGTCATAAAAAGGAATATCGACTGAACTTGCAGGTGGTGGCTGGAAAATCAGCGAGGGCGTACTAACCTGATAAAAGCGACACAGAGGACTTGAAAAAGAGAGAGACACAGAGCGCCCTCGGAAACCAGGGAGAGGCAGAGAGCAGCTGGGCCTGGGAGCATGGGGCCAGTTTCCCTGTTGGGAACAGTCTGTCGGCTCTCATTATCTCTCTCCCACTCTTCATTCTCCGCCACGTCATGATGTATCTGGTCAAATAAAAATATATCCTTATATTTTTATAGACCAAGTTTCGAGTCTTCCTTTTTCTCCAAGTTCAGGATTTTCCTCCCGTGGACCAAGATGGATATACAACAATAGCATAGAGGAAATAAGAGACATTACAGAACCTGTATCACTGGCCTATACCATACAATGTGCATGACCACTCTCAAAGATAACTTTGCTGTGTATCACTTCTGGTTCATGGCACTTCAATTTCCCACCCCAATTTAATTTTTTAATTGAGCCAAGTATTCAAGAAATTTTGAAATCACCAATGAAAAAAATTGTCTTGTATATTATTTGCAAAGATGAGGCTTTTCTGTCATCCAGTGTTATTGAAACTTTATTGTATGATGGCACTAAGAAATATATTTGATTTATGCGACACCAACTGTTTACTCTATTAAAATATGAATATACATTGGTATATATCAGGCCATAATTTGGGTATGGAACTTTATATATAGATATTATTTCTAAAAGCGTTGATAATGTATAAATTACATTACTGTATTAGAAAACAAGCTGAAAACCAACTGGAGATGGGCTGGTCACCTAGCAACAAGAAATGACAATAGATGGGGGAAAAGACTAACCGACTGGTGCCCATGGGACAGTAAACACAGTCGAAAAAGACCAGGGACAAGATAGATAGTTTGGTAAGACGTGGCAGAGGTTAGCATAAGATAGGTCATCATAGAAGGAGATGGGAATGACTTTTGTCCAGCGGTGGACTTATAACAGCTGATGATGATTAGAAAAAAGCACACTGATGGGACACATGTACGGGGCAGGAATAATGCCCGTACTGGACATGTTCAAGGCTTAAAATATGTGTATTTGGAAATATTTATGCAGCACAGTATTGTGCCGCGACACACAGCTTGAGAACTGAAATGAGAAATGTTTATATTGGCATGTTTCTTATGTGCCGTCACATTAATAAATCAACCTCTTCTCATAAAAAGATTATATGGATTGCAAGAGACATTTGTGGCATGTTTGGAAGGGGCAGGACTTTATGGTGTGTCTAGAAAGAAGCCATAATTGTCATGTAAAATAAATTTCCGTCCGTCGTACAAATGGCGTCAAAGTATTTCAGTTACTTCTCTTCAGTGTTGCAAATTTAGATATAACATATTTAAATTTAGATAATTCTTAATTTTTATTATCCAATTGCAAGATAGAATCCTGAATCCATTGAAAGATAATCCATTGCAAGATTACCATTGTAAGACAAAATCTCTAACTCCCAGATAGAACTGAGTTGCCATCAATCATAATAAAAAAGAAAATTCATTGAGTTAGCCATAGAACTGCTATCCAGAAAGTTTTAAACTCAACACTGCACTGCCTTGTGTGTTGATTAATATATCTGGCAAATGTCAACTTTGTACAATGGCCAGTTGTCAAGTAATCGCTGCACATACACTTCTTCAATTGCAGTTAGATGAACAGAATGTTTATAATGGTAAAATTATTTGTTTATTTATTTTTTAAATAATGATAATAAAATATTTATACCATGTAGGTATCTCTGATTTTACAAATATTATGCTGACCTTTTGCAGCTTCTGTCTGAACCTTTTTTAAAAGTTATTACTATAGTGAATCTTTTTCATAGTATTCATTCATCTTTATTTCAGTAATTGTAGAATGTTAATCCTACCTGTAGCATGTTACTTACAAGGCAAATAAATGTCCATAATTAGTTACCAGGGAGATCTGGTAATGCATGCTAGTACTCTAAGTTGAAGAGGTATATATATTCGGTCTGTCTATCCACATGATATCTCCAAAAGTTCTCAATGAATTTCAATGAAATTTTGTGGAACGGTGGACAATAGACCACGGAAGGAGTGATTACATTTTGGGTGCGGATCCATGCAGAATTACCTCCCTTACGTCATAGTTATATGTCCACATAATATCTCTGAAAGTTCTCAATGAATTTCAATGAAATTTTGTGGAAGGGTGGATAATAGGCTATTGGGCCGGATCCATGCACAATTACTCCCCCTGACAATGATGTTGGCAGAGCTATGCGCTCTCTGAGTGCTTTTTCTTTTCTTATATACATTTACTAGATGGGTCTTCAATGACAAATCAACAAATTTTTAAGGCAAAAATACCATGACCATCACAGATTTTTTTCAAATTTGGCACAATTATAGATATTTATGAGACAAATTGATTGGCACCCTTCTCATATTTCTGGCTCAAAGGTTTCCGGAGATATTGACCTCTGAATTTATATACCATTTTAATGTAATCCTGTAGATCTAACTTTTATATGCATAGAGATCAAATAAAAAAAAAAGTTGACCTTGAACTTGATCTTTGATCTTTTATAGGTCGTTTAACTTGTTGACCAATTGTTTTCTAAATAATTGGTCTGGCTTTTTGGTATATGTACAAAATTTCATGGAGAACAAATGCGAACTTGTGATACAAGGATTTTAATGAACTATGATTATGCCAATTAAATTTCCATATAAAATGAGATATAATTTGAAAAAAAATCCATGATGGTCATGGTCTGACCCCTTGTTCTGTTGCACATATTAGTTGATTTGTA
>VCCN01003315.1:3784550-3795247 GCA_006491835.1 Architeuthis dux
TTGCAGAAACGTTTTAGTAACGACAATTTGTTTGCTGGGTTACCGATTAGGCAGACTCTCTTAATCTGTAGCAAAACAATCTTATTTAACCGGACTAAGACAAACTTAGTAAATATCTAAAAATAAAAAGTAACTTTTCAACACATTATCTCACAAACCATTAAATGCATGGGCGTCCGCTGCAACTTTTCCGGGGGAGGCAAACACATATATTCCGGGGGGAGGGGACAAAAGCATATATTTCCAGAAGGGGGGCAAAAATGTATATTCTGAATATATCATAGTGGCAACCCTGTCACACGATAGACAACCCACCCGCCATTCGTAGCGTAAACAAGTACGACCCATTGTATGATTCAGATGTCAAATTGGGCAATTGACCGTTGGCGGAAACGCATGATCTGACCCTGGAATGACACGATAGAGTGAGCACCAACAAATAATAATACAGTCTTTTTATATGGGAACATTAAGCTGGGATTACATAGAAGAATTGTACTTCATCGTTCATTGACTATAGGGTTTGAACTTTCTAACCCCCTCGCCTTGGGTGAGAAGGACAGAGCCAGAGGAGGGGGGTGCCCTGTTTGCCCCCCACCCGTGGACGCCTATGTGTGAATGTTATATTTACTTGGTGACGTGATGCATGTCGTAGTATGTGATGATTAACAAGCTTGTTTCGTAATGCATTAAAAGCAAGTCCTTTCCTCGCTTTGAGCTCCATGAATGCAACTTTATACCAAAGGTGTCAACAAATATCTTTTTGATGAGGTCATGTGTGGGAAAAAGTAGTTTCATTACTTACCAACGGTCGGGCAAAAAGGGGGAGATAAAATAACTGGCCTTCAGGCGGATGTCGGAAAAAGACTAGCCGGTGTATTTTTGAACTTTCTATAGATCGTAGAAGTCCCGGAAGTAACCGGAAGTCCAGAAACCAATCACTGCGCATGAATGGATGGTAATTCAAAATGATCTGTATAACCCCCCACCCCAGGACACAGAGATGAAGCAGCCAAAACAGCTAAAGTAGCCGAAGTTATATATATTATATTGAATTCAAATGATGGATAATTTTATATCCGACAGAATATGATAATTATAATGACATTCATTAATTGAGAGCCTGTGTTTGCCCGGTGCCGGTGTGAGCGACTGCTAAACGAGCGGCCTAAATCGTATATATATATATATATACTGTTTATTTAGATATATAAATTATATCATTGAATCTGACAAATATATTAGCTCATTATGTTGAAACTTTGAGACTCTAATTGAACAAACTGAACAGGTCTTCTGAGGTCAATGCTAAGCTTTCCCACTGGAACTGAAATATCCTTTCTTCTCTGCGGTCAGTCATTGGCAATCGCTCCAAAAATAGTTCAATGGTTGTGAGGATGGTAGTACGTTTCTTTATTCACATTTACGATTTAGGCCGCTCGTTTAACAGTCGCTCACACCGGCCCCGGTCAAATATAGGCTCTCAACTAATAAATGTCATTATAATTATCATATATTATATTGTAAAGTGCCAATTTGCATGATCCTTGTGCTTATTTTTGAATTTGTTTCAGATCATTGACTGAACCATTCTATTCTTGTTCGGGCGGCCGTGAACCTTTCAGCACGCCTTCTTATAATGTGGTGAAGGTTGTAATGAACTGTTCTCTGCTTGGACTGGACACCACTTGTTTCCCGTAAACGTATTTGAACCTGATTGATACTGTAACAAAGAAACGTATGGTTACTTGAACCGTAACACCTGCCTTCTACTATTTGTCACTCACAACGACTGCGACTTGACTCTCAAATCGAGCACCCGACGTCACTCAACTGACAACAATGTATACACCCTGGCCCTGAGCCTAACAAAAGTGACATCACAGTAGCAGTGAGAGTCTTCATCAACTATCCAATAGTTTCTTACTTGTATCTTCAAATATTTCCATCCATGTTCAGGTTTTAATGTAACTTACAGCGATATAAATGGTTTTTTGGAACTATGTATACGGTATGGTTTGGTAATGTCTCCATTAGTAGATACTGAACATTTCTTTTAAAAACTGGAAATTGAGAAGTAGGTATACGCTGTACCCCCGCGTACCCCTCCGTCATTTCCCACCACTGCTTACATATTCATTGATTTTTCCGCAGTATCGTCCACGTTTTTTATGTTGTTTTCATCACAGTGTTTGGCCAATCTTCCTCGGTCGTGTGTCGCATTTGGTAACCACGCCCTATTAAAGCCGGGGTCTGGCTGACCATAGACGGATTGTCATAATCATTACTGATGTCAGGCCGCCAGTCATGGCTGTTACAATGGCGTCGGTCTCTTGTCCCAGATGTATCGATCTTCTCATTGGAACGCTGTTTCGATCGACTGCAAGTGTCGTCTGCTTTTGTGCAGGAGTCCGGTTACGGTCAAATCGCGTTGGTCACACCGGTTCTCGTACGATCACCGAGGTTAAGCAACGTCGAGCCTGGTCAGTACCTAAATGGGTGACCGTCTGGAAATATTTGGTATCGTAAACAGCTGAGGGCATTGTAGAGAGCCTCCCGTGGTGATCCTGTTATTCCTAAAAAGGAGGAGACCAATCTCTACACTACGCTCAATAACGCAAGCCAAAAACTCCCCCTCGCCTCTACTCCCTGAACCCTCTAACTGACCTGGCTGCGAGCGACAAGGAATGAATGAATATAGTAGTCCAAAGTATTGTATGTGGTTTAATTGAACTATTTTCCTTGTCTGTGTTGCTTAGTTTTTCACAACGTTTAGGTCGTGTACTCTCCGGCCTTCTTCTGGTATTTTTTAATGTGGAAACTAGTTCACTGCGACACTTGCTACTTCTTTGGGAATAGCATGAAAAGTAGCACGCGTCGCACGAACTAGTTTCTACATTCCAGAACAAAGAACACCCGATGAAGGCCGGAGGATACATGGCCGAAACGTTGTGAAAAAGGCGAAGAAAATAGTCTGGCTAAACCACATGCAATGATTACAATTAAAGCACCCGGTCTAACAAAATTGCTCTTCTAAAACATGCAACTTATACAGCGATACATGAATTGGTTTAATTGTTATAGGTCGACACAGTGGCAGGCCTATGGTTGATGATACCCGGGTCACACCCTCCAGAACTTGCTCTCTTTCCAGGATACCTACAATTTTGGTGATCTTTTGTACTAATATTATTCATTATTCATCATGATTCTCCCATATTATTGAATGTGATGGACAAAGCTTACATTTATTAACAATTCTATTTATCTTTAATTTTCAATTTTTCAATTCTGACTTTATGAGATATTATGAAGAAAATAAGTATGGGTACCATGAAAATGTTTTATTCAGTATCTTTAAACAACTATACAATAAAACTGTTATGATATACTGCGAGGTGGTCATTTCCGGGCCAAAACCTGGGCGGAAGTGGAAGTGACCCCGGGGACTTTAGGAAATATGCATATGCGTGGGTGTTCGAAAACAGGATATTGAACACACAAGCGTGGGCGTTCAAACCTCATAAAAGAAGACACAGGCCGCCAGCTCAGGGAACGGAGTTAAGCAGAGGACACAGACTCAGAGCCGAGCAGAGACAGGCATCAGCCGGGCCGGAAGGCACGGGACCAAGTTCCTCTGTTGGGAACGGTCTCTCGGCACCCTTATCTCTTTTCCACTCTTCACTCTCCACCACGACAATGTATCTTATGAAATAAAAATATATTCGGATATTTTTATAAAGAAGTTTCGAGTCTTCCTTTGATTATCCAAGTTCATGATCTTTATCCCATTTCTGGCATTATACAAAGCATACATCAATTTGGTGCTTTGGATCCCACTATACATCAAAACTAGAAAGCACTATATATCTATATAGTCATCTTGGTGTCACCCCCTCTGATGGTATCACCCGGGGCGGGCCGCCCCCTCCTTGATACGCCACTGGATCGACATATGTAACAGTTTTAATTGTTGTTACATGAATAACGTTAGAAGCCCAATTTGACTTGAATTTGTCTTGCCGTAATTTGGTTTCAGAGAATCTACTGTTATTTATGAATTAGACAATCTTTGGCACAATGCTCCGTTCATGGATCATCATCAATCTGATTTTATTCTGTGTTATTTTCCTAGCAGTTAATTTAATATGCAATCACGGAACAAGAATGTTTAAAATCTTTTCTAGTTAATATTCAATTAAATTCTTGGACTAATGTAATATATTGAACAGCATGACTTAATCTCGAAGGGTACACGTCAATATAACGTGTCGTCAAATAAGACAGACCACGTAAACAGGTCGTGTGATTTGTGTATAAGTATGATTGCGTAGCCGCCACCATCATCATAATCATCATCATCATCGTCATCGTCATCATCATCATCGTCATCATCATCGTCAGTCAGTCAGTCAGTCTTTTAATGTCCGTCGTTGGACATAGACCTTCCCCAAGATACGCCAGACCTTTCGATCGTGGGCACTGTCCGGAACCTGTCTTATTTTCTGCCGGCCACAATATCGCATATGATTTCTGGGGATCCACGTTGTGAGTCGTGTATGACATTCTTGCAGCATGGCCTGTCCATTGCCATTTGAGTTTTCTAATGGAGTTTATGATATCTCCGACTTTTTTAAAACGTATTAAAAAGCGATCATCTGGACACAAGGCTGGAAACTAGCAAACGGAAGCCCTACCGTACGGTTTAGGAGTAGTCTGACAATTTGGAACAAGGACACCTCATCTTTAGCTCGACCCCTCATAGCAAGACCTCTCAACCGAAGTGAAGACCGAGTTGTAATCTTTCTACACCTTGCCATTAGATGGAAATCAGCGCTCTGTTCGTCAAACTGAAATAAGTGTTTCCCAAACTTTCTTAGACACATATATTTCATATTTTCAGACGCATGTTTTTTCATATTTTCAGACGTAAAAATTCATATTTTCAGCCACATATATTTAATATATTCATATTTTCAGGCGTATATATTTCATATTTTCATATTTTCAGGCGGATATATTTCATATTTTCAGACGCATATATTTCATCAGCGCCTCTCCGTAAACACAGTCAAAAATGATACATTGAATATTACATAAGCCCAAACAAGCACATTCAGAAACTTTCCACAAACCCACACACTAGAGGCCATGGTTACAAACTTCAAACGCAACTTGAAACTGGCACAAGAAAACAGTTCTTAACTGCAAGAATGACAGCAGACTGGAACTGTCTGAGTGAAGCCACGGTTACTGCAGAGAATGTGAACACTTTCAAGACTAGCCTAGAGAGGGAATGGTCAAGTAGAGGCAAATATTGCTACACCTTCTCTTACTAAACTATGTACCCCACACTCATCATAAAAAGATGAGGAGCTGGGAAACAATTGGTAGGAACCTACGTCGGTCTAATTACTGCATGGTATCTATTGACCGATATATGGTACATATATGGATATACACATTGCGTTTGATATACATGGAAGCCACTGCAGAGAATGTGAACACTTTCAAGACTAGCCTAGAGAGGGAATGGTCAAGTAGAGACAAATATTGCTACACCTTCTCTTACTAAACTATATAACCCACACTCATCATAAAAAGATGAGGAGCTGGGAAACAATTGGTAGAAACCTACGTCGGTCTAATTACTGCATGGTATCTACTGACCGATATAAAGTACCTAAGGTATATAACATTTTAAAAACTTGAACTTCAAACAGCTCTACTGTTAAATCAGCTTTTAAGACATACGACTTTATGCGTAGTAGGTGTAAATTTGTATTATTTGCCTCTTGCCCCTTCACCACCATTTCAATACCAACGCCCCATATTGCCCCTTGCTTTTCAGTGCACCCTTGAGTCTTCCAACACCCCTAAGAGAGCGGTAGACCCACTTTGGAATTGAATGACATCTTGTTTTTGGGTTGTTGTTTTTTTTCACAATTGTAAGACTCGTTCATTTTCCGGAATTCTACGAGTGAAGTTTTTGTCCGGTGTCGAGTCTTTTGTTGGTTTGTCAGCTGCGTTGCTCCATGTTACGTTGTAGACGGGCTGTGTAAGTTTTCGAGATGACGTCCTCTTGCGTTTTCGTGCCAATTTCTGGTTTTTATTATTTTTTATTATGACTACTGGATCCCATATGGTATCAATCTCTGCGCTTAGCTTACTGATTGAATGTGTTTAATACCATATCAGCCGATTCCTTTAGTTTCCAAATATTCCAGTGGAGTTATTTATCAATCCTCTTTGTAAAACCTCACTCGTAAGTTCAGCATTATAAGAACATTTTAGAACGTTTTATTTTAGTGTGAAAAAAATATACAATTTGTATATACAAGCACACATCATAACAATCATATTTACACAATGTCTAGGGCCTTAGATCTTTGGCGGTGGTGTAATAAACATCATATTCTTCTTAAAATCATTTATATATGTTGATAGCACCACATATTCCGGTAATCTATTCCTATGTTCTAACAATGTTAACCCTAACACTTTTAGCCTATCCTCATAACTCATACTTTTGAATTCCGGTATTAACTTAGTTGCTCGTCTCTGGACTTTTTCTAAAAGACTTTTTTTTATCTCTCTACAAGTATGGTGACCAGGCCTATGCACAGTACTCTAGGTGTAGACGAATATAAGTATTATATAGTATAAGGAACGAGCATATGAAAAGGTATGCTTAATCAGTCCTAGAACCCTCAATTAGTAACCAATAATGTTGTAATTCAATATAGAAAGATTTTACAAAACAATTTCCCTGGCCGACTAACCCTAACCCTAACCCTATATTCATGTATATACAGCAATACCGTAAATAGTGCGGTTTTGATTCGTGCAGGTTTTGATGCTTTACGGTTATGGTATTACTGTACAAATTAACGTAACTGAGTATAAACTGAAAAATAAACACATTAAATTATAACAAACAGTGCTGTTTTGAACAGTATGGACAATCTTGGGACAAATTAACCTCACTCATCAAGATATACCTATAGTTGCTTATCCATTAACGACTTTTCACGAGCCTTTTTCTCCATCCTTTTCTTTAATGATTCAGATTTTTACAATCTGTTAATTAGCAGATTTGGGATAGTTCTCGTGTTGCGTGGCCAGAAAGCTTAAAAAACGATAAAGCCGCCATTTATAGTGACATCGAACACAGCGACCTCTGTTGAAATATTTGTGTATCAACTTCGGTGCCAAATATCGCAGTCAGATTATGTCCCTTGTAAAACTATTGCGTGATCCCCCCTCGTTAAAATAACATAATTTTTCATAAAACACGTAGACAAAGAAGCAATTATTACCAGGAGGTCAGGGTTTTTCCGTGTCTATACCTATTTATTTTTTTAATGGTTGAGGCAAATAGCCAGTTCTACTATTTATCCAAATCCCTACCAAATTTGATACCGATCGTCGTGGCCCAGTTGTAGAGTACTAGTTCAATCCACCTACGAGTCATACCAAAGACTTTAAAAATGGTACTCAATGCCTCTCCGCTACGCAATCAGCACAATGACTAGTATTGAGGAATCTCTCATCGAGGCTAAGGGGTTACTGCCCAAATCACCTTGGATACACCGGTTTTCATAAGATCACCGAAGTTAAACAACGTCCAGTCTGGTCAGTACCTACATGGGTGACCACTGGGGAATACCAGGTGCCGTAAGCAGAATGAAGCTTCAACAGGCCTGGTAAACCGGAAGTGGGTCTTATTAACAATTGCATGTGTGCCTAACCCTCGATGAGGGTATGAGCGGAGAAAGATGATACATACATACATACATACATACATACATACATACATAAAGGTCGACCCTAAATGAGTCATTCAAATTTAGCTATATAGCTATATTCTCTACTTCTATTTCTTATGAATGGGAATTGCAACAAAAAGCAAGAGAAATAAGATGAAAGAAATACTAGTCAAAGATTAATAATAATTGACAATACTTCATCATGGGGAAATACGTAACTATTTCAGCCACGAGGCAGGTGGGAAAAAAAACTTGTGCAAAACCTAGATTCTCAGCATAGGCTCAAGCATCAACATTAGATCAAAGAAAAGGGGAGGGGGGCTTCTTTACTGAATGACTTCTGACATCCTCTTGTGAACAAAAGCAAGGTTTCAAATAGTTTTTCCGGACCATTGAACCCCTTATTCTTGTTTATATTGTTAACACAAGTTTTCGGCCGATCCATTCTACAACCTTCTTCAGGTGTACTCCGGTGTTCTTTTTCTTTCCTTTCCTTGTTAGGCCATGATTTCCATACCGTTGTCCCTGTTGAGTAGCGGAAGCCACATCGAGTTGAATTCCGCACTTGTCTGACTTATACACCCAGCCGAGATTCAATAACGACCCTATAGACACTATTGTCATAAGCAAGGTTTATTTAAAAACGGACATATTTGAACACGATGTTACAGTGCATGACCAAATAACGAAGTGGCTGAGATGTTTGTGAACTTAAAAATGCTGAGGCCAAATGTGACACTTTGAATAAATAAACTTCCAACAATAGTTCAAATTTGCCCTGAGACAGACACAAGTGTTCGTTGCACAAAGAGCAGTTAAAGGCCAAATTTGATTTCAAATCCCGAGTGGATAGAGAAGAAGGTTGGGTTGTAAGTACGTATTCTGAACATGTTCTTCTTCCTGTTCGTTTTATTTTCTCTACAGTCTGAGTCGTTGGCTTCACAACAATGGTCGTACCCAAAATATCTCTTGGACAAATACTCTCACAAAAGAGCTAGAAGCACAAGTCGTTTCATTTAAATATCAAGTGCGTCCTGTAATATTATTATGATTCACCAGGAAATTTTCTGTGTGTACCACTGGGACCCCGGGGAAGGTTTTTACAGAATTAGTTTTTGAAAATCACCCCCAAAATATGGTTTTAATGTGGGGTTCGATTTACAATGCTAACTCATTCTAAAATGGACACATTGTATAGAATAAATGGTTGGCGAAGTTAGCATTTAATAACAGCCTAATGCTAATTCCTTCTCGTTTGTAAGCAGATACTACTAAACAACAACCATTGGTAAATCAGAAATATAGATATTTATGGAATCTTCATAACGCCCCTTCTAGAAGCTAGTCACCTCAACGCCCTCTTGAAACGAACCAACGCCCCCAAGTGGGCACTAGCGTCCACGTTGAGAACCTCTGATTTAACCCATCCATTAGGGTGGATTTCCAGCTAGTAGATGAAATAAGGGTCGAAAAAGAGAGGAGGTGCTGGTTTTTCCGAGCGGATACCTGCTCGGAGAGTTCAAACTCTAGCTGAGACAGTTTGAGTTCATTTCGCACTAATGCCCCTGGGAAAGGCATGAATCCATCTCTCCCCAAATAGCTTCTTAAAATCATAATAGCATTGGCAGTCGATTGAAATTTAGTATCGCTCTTAGAGAGGAGGTGGTGAGATTAATCTCTGTCTTACTCCCCCTCTCGATCAAAGATAGGTGGACTGTTTATTTTAAAATGATTAATCGCAAAAGCGAGGTTTATTGTACATAGATCGTTAAAAAAAACTATCACTGTTTAAAAACAAATTGAATTAAACAATATCTGATTTCCATCTATCTGTCTATTTTATTAAGTTATGATAGCAATTTACCCTGCCTTTTATCGCAGAGCGAGTCGCTGAGTGGGGACTACTTATCGTTCCGATAACGTAAAATAAAGTCACAAATATCATTTTATATATTTAATTAATTCTTCTTTTTTTACACCAAGTGTTTCGCAACCTTTTTCAGCCCAACACTATGGCACCTACCTACATGTCAACGTCCCTGTAGTTCAAATATGAGAAGTAAACAATGATTTCTTCCTGCAAGTTGGTTTCTTGTTCTTCAACCTTGCAAATGAATGGATTCATAACCCAGCCAGGAATATTTATATCAATCCGATCTTCAAAGCGCTTCTCAAAATCATTTTTCAGTGACTTCAGATGCATACAGTATTCTTTGTTTGAAAACAACAGCAAGAGAGATCATTTTAAATGTTTATCCATAGAATAACAGTACCACTACAGGGTATTAAGCAAAATTATTTGTCACTTGCTAGTTACTTACTTTTATAGAAGAAATGGTTGGCGAAGTTAGCATTTAATAACGGCCTAATTCTAATTCCTTCTCGTTTGTAAGCAGATACGACTAAACAACAGCCATTTGTAAATCAGAAGTATAGATAGTTATGAAATCTCCATAACGCCCCCTCTAGAAGTTAGCCACCTCAACGCCTCCTTGAAACGAATCAATGGCTCCAAGGGGGCGCTAACGCCAACGTTGTGCACCACTGATTTAACACACCCATTAGGGCGGGTATTCAGCTAGCAAAGAAATAAGGATCGAAAAAGAGAGGAGGTGCGGGTCTTTCCGAGCGTATACCTGCTCGGAGAGTTCAAACTTCGACTGAGACAGTCTGAGTTCATTTCGCACTAATGCCCTTGGGAAAGGTATGAATCCATCCATCCCCAGCTATGAATAAAATAGTGCGTTTTGGATGCTTGTTGCATATTCCACATATCGAACAAGAATTTGTATAGATTTTTACCAATTTTACAAATAGAATGTATAGAATGGCGATCTGTGAGTTGCGATATAGAACACGAGAAGTCAGAAATCAATAATAACTGACAATGCTTCACCTAAGAAGGCTAACCAGCAGGAATCATTCAAA
>VCCN01003315.1:3810421-3820927 GCA_006491835.1 Architeuthis dux
ATATTTGCCCGGCGTCGGTGTGAGCGACTGCTAAACGAGATCATATTCTGTCGATTTGATATAAAATTGTTCACGCTTGTTTATTGAAAAATCACACATTTTTAGTGATCAACGCCCAACAAAAGATAAAAAAAAGTAATTTATTCATTGATCACACTTTTTTCCAATTTTTTAATTGATCACCCCCTCAAAGACGTTGGTCATGTGACAGTGTTTATTTTTTTCTCTCCTTTTCACCTTTTTTGTTACATTGATAAATGCCAGTTCGTCTCATCTTGCATTCATTCAATCCATTGACCTTTAGGCTATTCAATAAAAAATAAAATTCAATAAAATTGTTCACACTTAATGTAAATTAGACATTCAGAAACCTTACTTTTACACAGATTTGAAAACACTGAGATTTGATATCAGACAAGATCACTGCTGAAGTGAAAGACTTTCTGAAAAAATGGAAAAAAATGCAAAAATAACAATAAAATAAATAATTAAAAATAGTATTAGGTTCCTACACATGATCTTGTCAAATCACAATGTTTTCAAATCCAAGTAAAAGTAAGGTTTCTGAATGTCTAATTTTAAATTAATTGTGAACAATTTTATCGAAATTTTATTGTGTCCAAGCTTAGAAAATTGAGATATGAAGCCTTGCAGCATCCTCCATATTTGCCTGATATTTCTCCTGCAGATTATTATCATTTGAAGCATAAATAATAAAAGGTTAAAAATAAGGATGAATTTATGCTTTTACTGAATTTGTGACTGCTAAACCTAAAGAATGTTATAGAGATGGCATATTATCATTGGAGGATCATTGGGAAAAGGTTATTGCTTCAAATGGGTCATATTTTGATTGAATATTTACTGTTTTTTGTTGTTTATATCATCTTACTATTCAAAAAACAACCACCTAATACTTGAATGCTACTGTTAAAATGTGATTTGAACATCTGACATGTGTATTCACGCTGTGATAAGTTGGCATAATGGGTACGCTACCTGGCTGCTAACATGTTTGAATCACAGTAGGGTATAATAAATTTTATATCTGTTTGCTTTAGCATGACAGACACCAACAAACAAACAAAAAGTGACAATAGCTTTTATATAATAGGGCAACAATAGTGGAGGATGAGTTGGCTGGGATCAGATAGCTGAACTGAACACTTTTCTGTATTATTATGCTTCATACATTTGCACGTTCACATCAGATATCTGGTCGTTATTGCTAGAGATTGTGACAACAAGTCTCTTCAAGTCTCCAGCATCTTTTTCAGTATACTTGTAAACCCTAGTGACACTGTAGTCAGGATTGGTGCAGCACAATTTTCCAACACTAATTCATTTGACCTTGTGCCTTTCGGTCCTGATTTTTAAAATTTTGTTGGGCAGTGATCACTAAAAAAGTCTGAATTTTTAAAAGAAAACAAGCATGAATGCTGCTGGGCACAAACTAATGGACTAATTTAGGAATGTTGAAAAATAAATATTTGTTGTGTAAAATAAATACATTTTCATCATTAGGCTATTGGCTTATGTACTTATGTACGAGGATGGTGTCTGTCGAATCTGTCTACAAAAATTTGTCTATAACAATTCATCTACAGATACAATTTATCTACAGATACAATTTATCTACAATAATTTATCTACAGGTACAATTTATCTACAGATACAAAATAAACAGGTCTGCTTAGCCACTCAATAGAAACCATCATGTTACCAATATCTTTTGGCAGCATGCCATGTTGGCAGTGATCAATTAAAAAAAGGGGTAACCAATGAATAAGTTACTTCTCACACCTTTTGTTGGATCACTAAAAGGTCCCAATTTTCAACAAACAAGTGGTCGTAAACTAGGGATCAATTTAGCAAAAACTTACATTGTAAACTGAACCCGCTCCCCCCACTAAAAACCTATTTAGGCGGGGGAATTTTCGAAAAACAAAAAAAACATGTTTTCTAGGCATAATAAGGAGTAAATGTTTAAATTTTCAGCCCTCTAGCTCCATTGGTGCAGCATGTACATGTGATGCATACAGGATCGCCCATAAATAAGTACACCCCTACCACTTTTTAATAAAAGTTAATTTTCTTCTAAACCAAACATTTTATTATTTCTAGTAGAACATTACACAATCAAAACGGATATTATCAGGTATTATTTATATATTTATGACTAAACTCTCCAGCATTGAAACTTTGTTGCCAAAAATATTTTTTTGTAGTGTTGTACTCATCTTTGGACAGAAACATATTCATATTTTTGTCGCCAGAGTTTCAATGCTGAATTTGGTGATAAATAATACCTGATAATATCCATTTTGATTGTGAATTTTTCTACTAGAAATAATAAAATCCTGCTCTGTTTGGTTTAGAAGACAATTAACTTTCTATTAAAAAGTGATAGGGATGTATTTATTTATGGACGATACTGTATGTATCACACGTACAGTCCCGGTTTCCATTGCATGTGTCAGCTTAGTGATCCTTGCAAGTTTCAAATCTGGTTGAGACCAGGACTTTATTCTTACAAGTTTTTATGACCACCCCCTTGGCAGGATGCAAGTCCACCAAAGGGATACATCCACCCTAATCACACAGCTTGTACTGAATTATCTGCTGAGTGCACAAGGCAATTTGTCCTAATGAAGAGTTTTCCACACTATTCGTTCATGCCGGGAACCGAACCTGGGAACTTCTGCGTATGAGGCAGACGTGCTAACCATTACACTATTTCATGGGTACTATGCTAGTCTTATAAATATATATAAAAGATGATAAGGATATTAGTTCAGTTGTCATTTTACCTGTTTTGGATGTTTACTCTGAAAAAGTAGGATTTTGGAACACCACTCAACGAAATCTTTACCACACTCATTCTTTTTTCAGCGTGTGGAAGTGACCTTAGCCATTGGTCATTAAGGGACCACCAAAAGGTCAAACCTCAATGATCAAACATCAACTGACCTTTTCATCTTTAGTACTCAATGAAGTTATATGCCCAGCACAACTGAAGGCCCACGCCCATACAAAACACATTTTAGTACACAAAAATCAACAGGTCTGGATAGTCACTCATAGAAACCGTCACGTGACCAATGTTTTTTGGCAGCAGGCCATGTTGGGGTTGATCAATTAAAAAATCAATGGATAAGTTACTTCTCTTGCCTTTTGTTGGGCTGTGATCACTAAAAAATCTGAATTTTCAAAAAAAAACAAGCATGAATGCTGCGAGACACAATCTAAGGAACCAATTTAGTATAAACATTACATTGGAAATTGAACACCTAAAAAAAAACTATTTAGAATGAATTTTCAAAAACCGTTTGTTCTAAGGAGTAAATGTTTAAAATTTCAGCCTTCTAGCTCTATTGGTGTGGCCTGTACGTGTGACACATATATACATTGCCAGCCAGCAAGAATCGTTTAAAACTGAAGAAACCTATGTTGACAGTTTTGGTTGAAAGTTTCTAATAGAAGGAAAGGGAATGAGATAACAAGATATAAATACAATAAGATACAAGGTCTGTCCAAAAAGTATCCAGCCATTTAACATGTTGCCTTAGCCCCTTCAAAGTGCTCGCTTTGGGACCTCACACACTTATCCCAGTGTCCCTTCCATTTTTCAAAACAGTCTGCAAGTTCTCTTTCAGGATCACCATCAGCTCCTTCATTGTATTCTCCTTGATCTCGTCTACAGTCAGAAATCTCTTTGGGAAAAGCCAGAAGTCACTGTGAGACCAATCTGGACTGTACGAGGGGCTGACAGACCTGGGTGATGCAAGTTTTTCAAAAAAGAAATCTGCATTAGACATGGGACGGCTTGGTCATTGTAAAATTCAATAGTTGCACAAGCTTACTAAATGGCATCTCACTGCTGACTGAGTTACCCCATGGGAGAGTGTCTGTTTAGACATGCACAGTAAGGTCCACTCTGATTAGCTGCCCAGTAATATCAAGGCCACACAACTGGTTCTCAAGATATTCAAAATGGCTGGATACTTTCCAGACAGAGCTAATATACACTGAAATTTCTAAATACTATTATAGAGGTGGGGTGATAGACATATTAATAGATTAGAGGGAGAAAGAGAGAATCACGAATGTTGAGAGATTGATTTTTCTATAAACCATTATGTAAATTGATAGCCATCAGGATTCTCTTCTGAAGAAAAAAAAATGCTGGTGCCAGTGTTTATCTCAGGTCATGGTAAAGTTCACAAACGGGTGATGCAGGTGATGGGAGGTTGTTGATGTTTACCAAAGTTCATAAATTAGAAACCGTTAAACAAAACTGTCACCGAAACTGCCAACATAGGTTTCTTAAGTTGGTCTGGCTGGCTATGTATGTATCGTGTGTACAGGTAGTGTTGCCAATTTAGTGCGTTTCCTGCTAGATTTAGCGTGTTTCCTGTTTTGGCATTGCAAAAAGTGCTAAATTAGCGCGTTTTCGCCAAAAACGTTTTGACCATTTTCTGGCTATTTTTGACCATTTTTAGCGTCCTTTTGGTGTTTTCTGGCCATTTTTAAAAATTTAGCGCTTTTTGGCAGTCAAACTGGTGTGAAAATATTTTTTTAGTTGGCAACACTGCGTACAGGCCACACCAATGGAGCTAGAGGTCTGAAAATTTTAACAATTACTCCTTATGATGTCTAGAAAAAAAAATGTTGTTTTTTTTAAATATTCAACCTAAATTAGTTTTTAGTTAGGGATTCAATTTACAATGTAAGTTTATGCTAAATTAGTCCTTTAGTTTGTGTCTGGCAGCATTCATGCTTGCTTTTTGAAAATTCAGACTTTTTTACTGCCCAACAAAAAGCAAAAGAATTAACTTATTCATTGATCAGCCTTTTTTCAAATTTTTTAATTGATCACCTCCAACACAGCATGCTGCCAAAAGATGTTGGTCATGTGATGGTTTCTATTGAGTGACTAAGCAGACCTATCTTATTGCATTCTAAATTAACTGTCCTCCATTATTCATTTTTATTAGAAATACTAGCATAGTACCTGTGAAAAATGACAGGATTAAGTTATATGTGTTACATACCGGATGTAAATAAAAGCGAGGGCAGGCAAGCGAGTAAAGCTGTTCGACTTTCGCTGCTGCTTGCTTGGTCAGTTGCTAATATGTAACTTAATTTAACTCAATATCCAAGCAGCGTTAAGTTGACCTAACCGATACGCTAGTCCAGGTCGGATGTTTGAATCATGACAGGGTTTTGTTCGTTTTATATATCTGTTTGCTTTAGTGTGACAGAAAATCAACAAGCAACCTATCAAAGTGACAACGGCTTTTATATTATAGGATTATCTTTAATTATTTATTAGATGAAGCATTGTCGACAATTATTCATTTTTGACTAGTATTTCTTTCATCTTATTTCTCTTGCTTTTTATTGCAACTCCCATACATCAGAAGTAGAGAATATAGCTATATGGCTAAATTTAAATGACTCCTGCTGGTTAGTCTTCTTAGATGAAGCATTGTCAACCATTATTAATTTTTTACTAGTATTTCTTTCATCTTAATCTCAGTTGCTTTTCATTGCAACTATTCAGACAATCACTCAACAGCCATTAGTAAACAGTATGGATCAGAAGTCAAGAATAACTTCTCGGCGATACTCAAACTCACATCCTTTTTTCCTTGGGAAGACTGTCTATGTACAACAGCGACTCCACCAATTAAGCTATGTGAGCCAACGGTGCAGAAGTTCAAATCTAACCGTATGGACTTATTCTTTATTTTCCCAAGCACTTGACACTGTCTTATTTGATGCTTTGTTTACACAAACTAGTAGTTGTAGACTACTTCTTTATTTCTGAACCATGCTGTGTACTTAACAGTCTGAGAATATAAAACAACCTTAGGATTGTGATTAAAAGCAACAATAAAGATGGAATAAAAACTAGTCAAAATTAATAATAAAAATGCTTCATCTAAGCAATTCTGACAATTTAAGATTAACAACATTCTTATTTTTGATACTATTGTTCGGACTGAGATCCTCATCTTGGTTGTCATTTCCACAACGTTTCGGCCGATGTACCCTCCGGCCTTCTTCAGGTGTCAACGTTGTGGAAATGACAACCAAGATGAGGATCTCAGTCCGAACAATAGTATCAGTAATACTAACACCTCATCTCATAAATACCGAACTCAGTTATTCTTATTTTTATTGGAAGTAGAAGACATGATAATGATGAAAGAAAAATATTTTTTTATGTTATTGTATAAAGTGACATTAAAACTTATATATATATTGCACATAGACATTGATGTCTGCTGTGAGTGGGGGCATTTGCATGGTATGCCGAAAGGGTGAATGTGTTCTTCACCATAGTTGACTTTGTTATCGATGGACTTTCACGTTGCTTTTCTGTAGTCAGGGAGATTTGTGGACTTTTTGACTTTTAGTGGCACTTTAAGCTGTCAGATGAGAATGAGTTGTTACAAAAAAACAATCACTTTCAGCTTCAAGATCAAGCCTTCTCATGAGGTGAGGGGTTTGAAAGTTGGAACCTTCTGTCAATAAACTATAATGTACAATTGTTTTATATAGACCCAACTTAATGTCCCCATATAAAAAAGACTGTAATATTATTTGCTGGTGCTCACTCCATCGTGTCACCATGGAGTCAATACATGCATCTCCGTCAACGGTCAAGTGCACCATCTGACATCTGGATCCTAAGTGGGCCGTACTTGTTTACACTACAAATGGCGGGTGGGATTCCTATCGTGTAACAGGGTTGGCACTAAGATATATCCCGAATATACCCTCCCCTCACAAAAGAAATATATGCTTTTGCACCTCTCTGGAATATATTTTTTTGCCCCTGTGCCCATGGAAAAATGACAGCTGACACCCATGCAAATAGGTATTCGAATACAGTGGGTCATATTGTGTAATGCCTATTGTGTAATTCTCAATATACTGTTTTAACCCTGCCTGGAAATATATGCTTTTGAAATATGTTTTTTGCCCCCACAGGAAAATCGTCAGATGACACCCATGCACAAAGGTATTCAAATACACTGCAAATCCACGAGTTTCAGAATGCATAACACAAAGAAGTCAGAAACAATGAAGAAAAGAATGGAAGACTTGACAACTTTTGCGTAACATTCCTCAAGAGATGTAAAAAAACAAAAACGTGTCTCTGCATAATTGATTGCTTGAAATGGCGTCAGAACAGGAAGAATTGGTGCATTTCGTCAGAAGCAATTAGAAAATACTTCCAAAACAAAATGATGCCTTTGATCAAAGACTCTCAAAGAGTCGGGTTTTACCTGGAAAGGATGTAAAAAGTGCACTGAGAAGCTTGGAATGCAAGTTTTAATTCAATCCTCCCAAGACAGACGTGGAAAGTCAGTAATTTTAGATTCTTGTACATATCCTGATATTTACTGAGTTTAAATTAGCAAGTAGTCTTGGATTTTCTTCAGCTGTTGCTACGAGGCTAAACAAGACTCTAATGATAGGATTAATAATCTTTTTTATTAGCTCCTATCAAGGTTGAATTTAGAAGATTATTTATCTTCTTGAAAGTTTTAAATTATATATACAGGTAGACCTTGATTAGTGCAGGTTATTCGTTCCAAGAATTTCCGTACTGTTCAAAACCACTCTCTTCAATATTTTATTATAATTTAATGTGTTTTTTATTTTCAGCTTATACTTAGTTACATTAATTTGTACAGCAATACCTTAACCGTACTACATCAAAACTAGCACTAATCAAAACTGCACTGGTCAAGGTCTTATTAAATAATTTAATGTGTTTTTGTTTTCAGCTTATACTTAGTTACCTTACTGTGTACTAGCTTTTCTTTACGAGAACAATCAGACGTTCGATCAACAGCAATTGCAAAATATTCTGCAGATTTTATTTCTCCAATAATGCACTTTCACACAAATGATCCACAGATTTTAATGAACTCATTTTGTATTTTATTTTATTAGTAGTGTACTTGGAGCCATGTTTCATTCTCCTGTGCATTCTTTACACATGTAACATGTTCAGCTAATTATGAATCATATTTGTTCAGAAGCACAACAATGCATAAAAATCTTCCATTATCGTCAATTTGTTAAGAAAAACCACAGAAACCGAGCCCTCTCTCTAACAAAAATATAATGATATAGTTGCCCCACAGCAGCACCTCCCCATTGCACTAAAATAGGAGGGTTGTGATGTTGCCTTGACATCTTCTTGTTCTTGCCCACATGTAAGCATGTGGGCCCCCACTTTAACTCTTAAATTCATACAAAGAAAATAAAATGTCAATTTTAAGAAAAATAACTTGTGATTAAAATTATCACCCTTTGACTATTTGGTGAATTTTTTAATTTATTTCTATCCAATTCACAGAAGAGTTCTACTATTTTTAAAGCTATTCATTGAAGAGTTCCACTGTCTATTACAAGCGGTTTACAAATTTAAGAGTTAAACTTGACCTTGTGTCACATTCCACGTTTGTAGAGAGGGGAATAAATATCTATTATCGGCATCTGTCTCTGTTGGCAATTGTGATTCCACTGTTTGCTTTATCAGTTTATCAGCAGTTCCTTCGGGAGTATTACCTCCTGTATCTGTAACTGGTTCTGGTCCAACGGCCTGGTTATCAAGATCAGTGCGGTCATTCTCTGGTTCACATTGATGATGATATCTACCTAGAAATTCAGTAATTGATTTGGACTTTTAATAGCTTTTTCTGGCAATTTAGCATGCTTTCTCTTTGGTGCATGACTTTCATATTTTTTCATTGTCCCACAAAACTGATCTGATCTGAAATAATATAGGAATTAATATTAGAAACCATCATCCAAAACTGTCACCATAGGTTTCTTCAGTTTTTAAGCTGGTCTGGCTGACTGGCTATCTATGTTTGTATGTATCGAGAAGCATACCAGATATTAGAAACCGTCAACCAAAACGGTCATCAAAACTGTCGACATAGGTTTCTTCAGTTTTTAAGTTGGTCTGGCTGACTGGCTAGCTATGTTTGTATGTTTCGAGAAGCATACCAGATATTAGAAACTATCAACCAAAACAGTCATCAAAACTGTCAACATAGGTTTCTTCAGTTTTTAAGTTGGTCCGGCTGACTGGCTAGCTATGTTTGTATGTATCAAGAAGCATACCAGATATTAGAAACCGTCAACCAAAACTGTCAACATAGGTTTCTTCAGTTTTTAACTCATAAGAACCGAGACCCATTTCTACTTGAAAAAACATTATGTGGGATTCTGGGTAGGCAAATTGATAAACAGTCATGTGACTATACCAGGATGTTCATTAGATGTCACTTAGTATACTTCATTAAGTTAAAATCAAGGATAAAATATAATATTATATAAGAGACTGTGCAGATCAATTACATTGTTTGTGACACTGGTATCACAGTGGGTTCTTATGGGTTAAATTTGGCTCCCCCAATACGTTTTTAATGGGGGTTTTTGTTCTTTTATGTGTTTAACAGTGGTTAAAAATAAAATATTACTACTAATATTGTAAAATCTATGGGTCAGTATATGGTAGCAAAATTACTGACCTCAAAGATTTCCACAAACTTTAAAGTTCTATTATATTAAACATAATATAAAATATATTAGCATAAAAAGTATTTTGTATTAACAGCCAACAAAAAATAATGAAGAGTGTATAAAACACAAAAGAAACTGGTAAACAACAAAGCTAATACTGAATCAATTTAACTCTTAAATACATATAAGAAAATTTAAATGTTGATATCAAGGGCAATAATTAGTAATTAAAGCTGCCTCCCTTCAACCGTTAGGTAATTTTGAAAAAAATCTTTGTTCTATTCAGAAGAGTTCCACAGTCAATTAGAAACAGTATCAAGCGGTTTATGATATTAAGAGTTAAAAGGCATATCGTACGACATCGCTTTTTTTATTTCTGATTTTATTTCACATGTGACTAACTTTTAGAATCTAGTTCGTTTTTCACATAATAAAATTTTCAGCCTCAAAAAATGAAAACAATTTCAAATTATTATTAATATATACACAACACTACCAGAAAATTCCTCCTCAATTACAATTACTTTTACTTTCATTAAATCTGACTAATTTTTACCCTCATCCTAATTTTAGTGTGTTACAATACTTCATCCAATAATAATAAAGATTGATTTACTACTACTTTTGTTTTAAAAAACATATCGCTCTGGGTGGATTCGAATCACGAACCCTTCAGCTACCAACTGAACATGCTAACCAGTTGCGCCATGAAGGCATATATCTGTTATGCGAGTGTGATTTATTTCTGATTCCAATTCATATGTGCCTGACTTTCAAAACCTTTTTCATTTCTCCCATAATAAAACCCTTGTTATATGTTTACAAAAAGGGATTTAATTTTCAGAGCAATTTTCAAGACTTAGTTTTTTTAAAAAGTTACTCGGAATAAAGTTCTCAGTTACTTGAAATAACATTCTCTACAAGATGACATAGATTTTTTAATTTTTT
>VCCN01003315.1:3838264-3854853 GCA_006491835.1 Architeuthis dux
TAATGTTCTCGATTTTGTCGGTTATTTCTTAAATGTACTGTATTTGCTACACTATAAAATGCACTTATTTCTGGAAAAAGGTATGTAGATATTACACTGGAACCAATCTGCTGATATTATGAATGGGAGACCAAGCACCTATGGCTAAATATATGATGAAATGTATTCAAATTCTTTCTTTAAAAAAAGAAGGCTTTCATGTAATATGGGTGCATTTGATGCAGGCGGGCATCTTATAGGCTACCAAATTTTATAATAATAAAAATCTTTCATTAAAAATTGAGGCATTGGTTTAGTTTATATGGCTTAAATCAGACTTAGCCAAGTCTGACATAAGGCTACATTTATGAAGCATGCAATGAGAGTCAAACTGTAACTTGTAAAAATAGTACACTTTCCTTAATGCTAGACCATAGCAGATGGAGTCTTGCCATCAAGGCAGGTATCCAGATGAACAAGAAGAAGATAGAGGACCAGTGGGAAGAGTGGAGAGAGCACAGACAGCAGAGGGCAGTGACAGCATCTACAGACTCAGGTGTAGTTCACTGCAACAGGGTTTGTCGTTTGAGAATCGGGTTGTGCAGTCACAGCAGGCGCTGCAACTCAATCAGAGGCTTATCCTTAGCATATGCTCCATTGTCTTCCAATTGGCCAGCAACAAATTTTGATACATTTATATGAAAGCGCAAATTTCAATGCAGGGATTAACATCATTAACATTGTTTTGCGCTTAACAGGTGAATTAGTGAAAACATTAATTAATGTTGTTTGGCACTGAATGTGTTAATCATATATTGCAGGGTTCCAGACAAACTTTTTATACTTCCATCCTGGAACCGTCACAGAACCATCCCGAAAAACAATTTTAACCATCCCAAAGGAAATGTAAAAAAAATGTTGTTTCTTTACTTTGTTATTATCATCTATAGTTGTTAGTTGTATAATAAAAACACCATTAAAATGTTTAGGAAATAAATAATTGCCAAACTCCAGTCCAAACCTGGAGTTGACTTTTTCTACCGTAACAATAACAACAAAACGACAAGAACAATCCTCACCAAATTTATGGGATTAAAATTAACATTCCCCATCAGTGATTAGAAATCATGACCAACTGATTGGTAGTCATGTCTCTTATTAAAAAAAAAAATTCTTTTTTTAAAAATCACTTCTGTCCCAGAAGGCATCCCAGGGAAGATATCTATTTGTCCCGAACACATTTTTACCATACCCGGGATGACAGGAGGACATTAATTTCAAGCCCAGATATATTGATTACCTACAAGAAAGTTTTCCAAAATTGCTCGCTAAAAAGATTTGAATTTTCAAATAACAAGTATGAATGCTGCCAGCCACAAACCAAGTGACTAATTTAGCATAAACTTATATTGTAAATTGGAACCCCCACTTAAAACCAATTTAGGAGGGAAATTTTCAAAAGATTTTCAAAAAATAAAAATAAAAACATTCTTTCTAGGCATAATAAGGGGTAAATGTTGAAATTTACAACCCTCTAGCTCCATTGGTGTGACCTGTATATGTGGTACATACATAGCCAGCTAGCCAGACTGATTTGAAAACTGAAGAAACCTATATGACAGTTTTGGTTGATGGTTTCTAAAACAGTTGTGATGTACACTATAGAAAGAGATAAGATAATAAATTTTACATCCATGGAAAGTGTGTGGTGAATATTTTAATTCAAACTAATAGTAAAAAAGTAAATTAAAGCATCTGTCTCTTAAGAGACAACTGGATTATACACTCGGAGACGAAGACCCAGTTTCTGATGCATGCACCAGCTTAGTGATCCTTGCAAGTTTCAAATCTGGCCAAGACTTTATTCTTACAAGTTTTTATGACCACTCCCTTGGCAAGATGCAAGTCCACTGAAGGGATACCTCCACCTTAATCACACAGCTTAGAGTGTACTCAATTAGCTGCTGAGTGCATAGGGAAATTTGTCCTAATGAAGAGTCCACACTCTTCACTCATAATGGGAATTGAACCCAGGACCTTCTGCGTGTGAGGCAGACGTGCTAACCATTACACCATCTGAGCGGACAAACTAGAATAGTACCCATTAAAAATGACGGGATTATTTATGTATGGATCAGTACTTCTGCCTAGGATCAGAGTATCTGTGTGTTCTGCTTAGGAATATCACTCCCCAGCCCTCTGCCTAGGATCAGTGTAGTATCTATGCATTCTACCTGGAATCAAAGTGTCACTCCCAGGCCTAGGATCAGAGAGTAGTATTTTTTTAGACAGTTTAGATAGCACTATTTGATAATTTAAATAAGATTATCAGATAATTTAGATAAGAAAATAGGAATAAGGAATATTTGTGGTGAATATTATAATCAAATTGCATTACATTTCTATGACGCCGGAAGCAACCGAGGAATTACAAAACAAAATATGGAATATAGGGAAAGTAAAAAAGTAGGCTTAAAGATGAACAGAACAAAGACAAAAATAATGTGCAATGATAAAGTCCCGAAAAAGGCCATAAAGATAGAAAGAGAGGCTCTAGAAGAGATTGATGAATACATCTACCTAGGACATATAAAGCTAGAGAAAGACCATGACTGCAAAATAAAACAACGCATAAAGATAGGTTGGAAAGCATTTGGTATAAATAGAGACATTCTGAAGAGCACCTTGCCAATGTGCTTAAAGTGTAAAGTATACAACGGTTACATAATACCAACCATGACTTACAGATACGAAACATGGAAATTAACCAAACGAGCTGAAAACCAACTTAGAATAGCGCAGAGAGCCATGGAAAGAGCAATGCCAGGGATAACTCTAAGAGATAGAAAAAGATCAACATGGATCAGAGGGAGGACTAGAGTGAAGGATATTATACAAATAATTAAGCAATAAAAATGGAGATGGACTGGTCACCTAGAAGAGATGACAATAGATGGGGGAAAGATTAATCGATTGATGCCCATGGAACAGTAAACGCAGTAGAAAAAGACCAGACACAAGATGGAGGGACGAGATAGAAAAGTTTGCCAGTAAGACATGGCAGAGGTTAGCACAATCTAGGTCGTCATGGAAGGAGATGGGAAAGGCCTTGTAACGGCTGTTGTAACGGCTGGACTTGTAACGGCTGCTGCTGATGATGATGATATTTTCTTTTTTACAGAAAAATATATCATTTCTACACAAGGATGTAAACTCCTTTTGTTTTGTATTGGAGGAAGCAATAAATATTCTCTACCCAGGGCTGAATTGAGCTTGTATTGTATATTATAAATTATTATATTGTATGTCAAATTAAGAAAATATACATCAACAGGTCTGGTTAGTCACTCAATAGAAACTGTCACATAATCAACATCTTTTGGCAGCAATCCATGTTTTGGGTGATCAATTAAAAAATTGAGAAAAGAGCTGATCAATGAATAAGTTAATTTTTCATTTGCTAAACAGCCAAATAATATGACAAATATGCCTGACATTTCAGTAACAGTAATAATTTTTCATTTTGATCTTTAAGCAGTGGCTATGACTTCAATTTTAAATACCTTTGTATATTCAAATGGTTCTTCAGACGATTGATATCCTTGTTGTTGTTTGTGTTGTAAACACAACGTTTCGTCCAATCCATTCTTCAGCCTTTTTCAGGTGTAAAACATGTGGTTTCTGCTTCTCAACAGACCTAAACCCGTCAAGACAAAAACCCAGAAACACCTGCATTATAAGGGTTACCCCCTTTAAAAATAAAAACTTCTAATAATTAAAAACTTCTAATAAATAAAAACTTACCCTATCACACTCAGATTTTACAACTGAAGAAGGCCCAAGAATGGATTGGCCGAAACGTCGTGTTTACAACACAAACAACAAGAAGGAATTCAATCATCCGAAGAACCATTTGAATATTAATAACCATTCTCAAAACTATAGAAAATAACTTTGTATATATGTGTCACATAGATACCACACTCCTATTAATTACTGTGTTAAAATAATAACCCCTAATAAAATTAGCTAAAATCGTTAATTTTAATCAACCAATCATTCATAAAAGTTGAAGGCAGTATAGTACGGCAGTAGTAGAGCTAGTGCAGAATCACTGAATCGGAATTGATAGCTTCCAAGCATATAGCGCGAAGCCCTTGAAATTGTGGAGCCTGTAGCATATGCTACATAGGAAATCCGCCACTGTCTCTCTGATAAATTTTTAATGAAGTGTTGCATTAAACCAGTGGCTTCCAAACATTTTCAACCTACATTCAACCAATAAGTAGGAGCGAAATATTAGGGGGGAAAAAGAAAGAAATGATAATTTTAGCCAATCTGATGTTAGAAACCGTCAATCAATACTGTCACCAAAACTGTCAACATAGGTTTCTTCAGTTTTTAAATTGGTTCGGCTGACTGGCTATCTATGTTTGTATGTATCGAGAAGCATACCAGATATTAGAATCTGTCAACCAAAATAGAGTCCAAAACTGTCAACATAAGTTTCTTCAGTTTTTAAGTTGGTCCGGCTGACTTGCTATCTATGTATGTATCGAGAAGCATACCAGATATTAGAAACCGTCAACCAAAACTGTCACCAAAACTGTCACCATGGGTTTCTTGAGTTTTCAAGTTGGTCTGGCTGGCTTGCTGGCTATGTATGTATCACGTGTACAGGCTGCACCAATGGAGTAGAAGGCTTAAAATTTTTTTAACATTTTTTTCTTTTTTGAAAATTAACCCCTTAATAGGTTTTTAGTGGGGGTTTCAATTTGCAATGTAAGTTATTTTTAAAATTGATCCCCAGTTTTTATCCGGCAGCATTCACACTTGTTTTTTGAAAATTCAGACTTTTTTAGTGATCACTGCCCAGCAAAAGGCAAACTTACTCATCGATTACCCCTTTTTCCAATTTTTTAATTGATCACCCCCAACATAGCATACTGCCAAAAGACATTACTCACATGACAGTTTCTACTGAGTTACTAACCAGACCTGTTTTCATTATTTGTTTATTTTACTTACTTGAAAAGATGTCATTAAAAGATTAAACCTACAGTACCGTTTATTCCATCAAGTTTTCCCTAGAGTTCCTTCTCAGTCCTAAAATTAAAAAAAGAAAAAAACTCGAAAGCACTCGGAGATTGCATACCTCCGCCAACACCATACACTAACTAAACACTTGATGAAAATTAAATGTATCACAAGGGAGATAAATTTAAATGTACAGATATTGAATTAACTCCTTTAAAATGTAATGCTAGCCTTTTTATTAATTCATTTTTTTACCTGAGGAATAATAAGAATATCTCTCAATCGGAGACGAATTCCTGGATCCAACCCAAAATTTGATCAATTCTTCTGTAGCCTATGGCACACCTTTCCACAAGAAATTAATTGGATACTGTGTGGACAAACAGACAGACAGGCGGATAGACAGATCCACCTCGAATTTTAATCAATTCTTCTGTAGACTATGCTACAATTGTATCCCAAGGGAGAGAACTTTAAATGCACAAATATTTAATTATCTCACTGAAAATGTAATGTTAGCTTATATTTCCAATAAAGATACACTTCCAAAAGATTCCATTGAAAACTTTTGGAAATACTGTGGGGACAAACAGACAGACAGACGGATAGACAGCTCCCGTAAATTTTAATCAATTCTTCTGTACCCTATGGCCTACCCTTCCACAAAATTCCATTTAAATTCATTGAGAACTTTTAGAGATACCATGTGGACAGACAGACAGACAGACAGACAGACGGATAGACAGATCCACCCCAAATTTAAATCAATTCTTCTGTAGCCTATGGCCTACCCTTCCACAAAATCCCATTGGAATTCATTGAGAACTTTTGGAGATACCATGTGGACAAACAGACAGACAGACAGAATAGACAGATCCACCCAAAATTTTAATCAATTCTTCTGTAGCCTATGGCCTACCCTTCCACAAAATTCCATTGAAATTCATTGAGAACCTTTGAAGATACTGTGTGGACAAACAGACAGACAGACAGAGGGATAGACACACAGATGGACAGACAAGAGCGAATACAGTGAATACCTTTTCCAAATTTGTTGACAGAGGTAAAAAAAACATTATTCAGAAATACAATTAGCACAACTAATTAAGAAAGACACAAAAAAGCACAAAATTCAGAATAGAATTTAATTGCTTCTTTTGTATTGAATCTAAATAAAAAATTCCAGTTTAATTAATTTAACAAAATTGATGAACTCAGTTTAATGATATTAGCTTTTCTAAATCTGATAGTGATTTAGCAAGAACAAAAGTCTAAAATATCACAGAATTCAGTTCAGTCATCATCATCATAGCTTGTCGCACCAGACAGCCAGCCATTCTCATGTTGTTTGGTTGGGTTCTGGGACAACTGCCCTCTGGATAATTGCCCCATGGATAATTGCCCCCTGACAACTCTAAACCCAAAGTTAAAGTTAGTGGAAATGAAGTAGTTGGCCATGTAAATGATCCCACCCATGGGGAAATTGTCCAGGGGGCAGTTGCCCTAAGGGGGCAATTGTTCTGGTGGCAGTTGTCCTGATACTGTTTGGTTGATGTTCAGCAGGTCAGAGTTTGCTAAATCAGGTGAGAGTGAGAGTTTCACAGAACAATCCTTTTTTATCCTTATTATATAAAAAGTTATAAAAATATATTTTTTTTTACATAAATGTATTTATTTGGTCATGAGTTCGAATCACGGTATGGTAATGTAAATTTTACATATTGGTTTACACTCCTAATTTTGGTGAGAATTGTTCTTGTTCTTGTTGTTCTTTATTACTTGTTTACTTCTGCCAAAAAAATCGTACTAGTGGTACTATATATATTCTCCCATGTCTTTTCGTCTGTCCACACAATATCTCAAAAAGGTGAGGTAATGAAGAAGTGATTGAATTTTGGGGCGGATCCAAGATTCTATTTTTGATTGATATAGTTGGGCATTCCTATCTTTATTTTAAGTATTGAACTTTTAATCTTTTGGTCCTAATCCAATATTATTTAGTAGTACATTCCTGTCTTTATCTTAAGTATTGGACCTTTAATCTTTTGGTCCTAATCCAATATTATATAGTTGTGCATTCCTACCTTTATCTTAAGTATTGAACTTTTAATTTTGTGGTCCTAATCCAATATTATTTAATGGTGCATTCCTGTCTTTATCTTAAGCATTGGACCTTTAATCTTGTGGTCCTAATCCTATCTTTATCTTAAGTATTGAACCGTTAATCTTGTGGTCCTAATCCAATATTATTTAGTACAGTCCTCCCCTGTAATAACGCAGTTCGTTATAGCACAGTCCACGTCATAACTTGGGTGAATGGTGGACCTCAAAATAACAACAATCTTCAATAATGGTTATAACACAGTTGGGTTTCTTGGACCCCAACATCCGTGTTATTATGGGGGACGCATGTAGTTCATTCCTTTTTATTTAAGTATTGAACCTTTAATCTTGTAGTTCTGACCAATATTATTTAGTAGTGCATTCCTTACTTTATCTTAAGTATTGAACCTATAAACTTGTGGCTCCAGTCCAAAGCCCACACCATTTAACTACTATTTCTCTTTCTGGCTTTCTGTATTGCACCATTATATAATCATCATAAAGCTGTTGCAGCAAGGCTCTAAACTGCTTTCAAATCATGCGACAAACATAAACACCTTGTTTTTTTTGTGACCATCATACATTTTCATAGAAATCGCTGTATCACTTTTGCAAATTGATTTTCAGGCCTCACTAGACCATTAGAAATTAAAGTCTGGTGGTCATATTGGCATTATGAATTAATAGCCAGCAGTTTCCCCACCATCTCTGGGGAATATTCTGCAGTGCTTGTCATTGTTATATTATTTTGAATGCCAAGAGAATAAGCAAGGTTAATATGTCTATGATGAAGTGCCAGTAGCCAAGCTGTTAGCAGGACAAAAATTGAATCAGCAAGCTGAGTTCACACTCAAACTGATATTCACTTTGGACTAATGCTGTTGGGAAAAAGGCATGAATCCATCTCTTCTCCTCCCCCCCCAACTAATAATAGTGAGTGAAGATAAGTAACTTATTCATTGATCACCACTTTTTCCAATTTTTTAATTGATCACCCCCAACACAGCATGCTGCCAAAAGACGTGGTCACGTGACGGTTACTATTGGTGAAGTGAGTAATGCCTCGTTGTCTATTTCACATATATCAAACCTCAAAAAACTAAAGCCGAGACTGAGAAACTTGTGATATGTGGGACACAAAATAAGTGACTAATTTAGCATAAACTGACATTGTAAATTGAACCAGCTACTTTACTTTACTTATATGTCTATATGTGTTATCTTATATTTTACTTTATGTCTATGAATCATACAGGCATGGAAAACAACTGATGTCGAGCAAATGAAACATGAACACATCTGGTTAGTCACTCAATAGTAACTGTCACATGACCACGTCTTTTGGCAGCATGCTGTGTTGGGGGTGATCAATGAAAAAATTGGGAAAAGTGGTGATCAATGATTAAGTTACTTATCTCACCTTTTGATGGGCAGTGATCACTAAAAATGTCTGAATTTTCAAAAAAGAAAGAGTGAATGCTGCTGGACACAAATTGGGAGTCAATTTAGCATAAAATTACATTGTAAATTGAAAATATACATCTCTCCCAGCCACAACGCAAACCCTGATATTGAAATGAAGTAAAGAGCTTAGCTTAGTACAGCACATGGCCAAATGGAAGGAAATTGGGCAAGGAAGACTGTCCATTGACACTGGTCATAGATACACAACTATCCAACCAGTGGTCAGTGTTTAATTGAAATTAAATAAAGATTCCTGATATTTACTCAATTGAATATAGTACAGCACAAGACCAAAATGGAAGTAATGGGGAAAGATGAGAAATAGAAGAATGGACCCCAACAACATCAACTACATATATACAGCTAGAATATCATATATCATTCAGTAGTACAAACTCTCTTTGTAACCTGATTACTAGAGTCGATCTCTCACAAGAGATTTACAATATTCCATGTAAGTGTAGAAAAGAATATAAGGGAGAAACCGACTGTCCTCTTAAAGTCAGACTCAAAGAACATAGAAATGTCATAGGAGAAGTGGAAGAATCTGGTAAGCAGATCATATGTGGAGTGTGAAGGGTGTACATTACACTCCCTGGGAAGAACTCCAAATAATAGACTGAGAACGCCAATGGAGAGTGAGAAAATTGAAAGGATTGTCAACTAGATGCATAAGTCAGACCTGTGTGCATTTCAACATGATGTTGCTTTCATTGCTCAACAGGGACATGGTATTGAGTTCTTTGTTTAACAAAGAAAGGAATTTCAAAAATTATGAAACAAAATGTACTCCACACATTGCTGAAAATAGAATAAATAACATGTTACAAGCATTGTTGTTTACATTTTATACTGTGTTGGGGATTATCAATTAAAAAATTGGAAAAAGGGGTGATCAATGAATAAGTTACTTCTCTCACCTTTTGCTGGGTGGTGATCGCTAAAAAGTCTGAATTTTCAAAAAATAAACACTGCTGGACACAAAATAAGTGACCAATTTAGCATAAAACCTATTTTGGGGAGAATTTTCAGAAAACAAAAGAAAAATGACATAATAAGGAGTAAATGCTTAAATTTTCAGCCTCAAGCTCTATTGATGCAGCCCGTACATAGCCAGCCAACCAACCAGCCAGACTCGCTTAAAAACTGAAGAAACCTATGTTGACAGTTTTGGTTGACGGTTTCTAAAAGAATGGAACAGTGTGAAAGAGAGGAAGAGGAAGAGAGGGTGAATAAGACAAAACGACAAAATGAGAGAGACTGAAAGAGAGAAAATAGAAGGGAGAAAAGAAAAGTTAAAGCAAAACAAGAGAGATTTTTTATCCTCATTAATACATTCTCTCTCTCTCTATCTCTTTCTCTCTCTCTCTCTCTCTCGCTCTCTTCTTCTTTCTCTCTTTCACTCTCTCTCATTTTATCATTTTGTCTTATTCACTCTTTCATTTGCTCTTTCTTTCACTTTCTCTCTTTCACACTCTTCCATTCTTTTCTCAGTTTTCAATATCTTTCTTTCTCTCTTATTTGGACTGAAGTCTCTCCCACATGTAGGACACACCAGGTCCGTCTTAAGAATATTTGAGGCCTCAGGCAAAGCAATGTACTGGATTTTGCCCGTAGGCTGTAGTGCCTGATTTAATACATGGATTCAATAAAGAGTCAAGAACTGATTTAAACATGAATGTAAACATAGGTTTAGATAAGGTTCTCTATGTTTGCTATTTAATGATATGAACCACTTTTTCTTGCACTTCTGAACTCTCCGTCTCTCTTCAATTTCTGTTTTTATTCTCTTTTCTCTCTGTTTGTGTTATTCTCATCCTCTTTTTCTTTTCCTTTGTCTATCTGTCATGGTTCAGTTGTAAATGTTCAAGATCACTAATTTGTTTTACAGTAGTAATGTGTAGTTGGTAGAAAATAAGAAGGTATTAAAATAACAAATGCCAAAATAGTTTATTATGGCTATATAAATGTATGTCCTGAAGCAGGATGGCCTCCAATGTGTCTGCACTCTCCTGCAAGAAGTACAAGTCAGGCCATGTAGTACACATGACCGATAATTACCTACCAACGCAACTGTTGTATGGAGAACTCGGCATTGGCAAAAGGACAGTCAGTGGTCAGAAGAAACACTTCAAGGACTATCCAAAGATCTGCCTCGAAGACCTGGACATTGACTTCAACTCTTGGGAGAGCATGGCTCAGAACTACCATGTGTGGCGGAGTAAGATCACAAACAGGGTGAATAAGCAGAAGCCAGGAGAATTGCAGAAGCTGAGTATATCTTCACGCCAAGAGAGAAAGAGATGATGAGAGAGAGAGAGATGATGATGATGATGATGATGATGATGATGATGATGATGATGACGACTCATTCCAGGTCTGTTGACGGGAGCTGATCTTTCTGTGAAGGGAAATTAATTTTGGAGAAAAGACTCTCCCACGTGGGTGGATAGAAAAGACGACAAAATTCAGATTCTTCAATTGGAAATCTGTGGTTTTATTTCCGTCGATATAAGAGTCTCTTCTGGGCCAGTTCGCGGATTACTTCGGGGTACGGAATTCTGTTTCATTAATCTTCTAAATGAGTTGGTCACTTTTCTGAGTTACTACTAAGAAAATCATGGGTTGTTCCTCCTTCTTCCACCCGTCCGGGTGAAAGAGCCAAATCAAGGGTTCCTCCTCTTCTTTTTAACACAGCTGCCTCCTATTTTCAAATCTTGGCCCCTTTTAACGGCTACCGGTAATACAATCTGGGTGCATTTCATTACACATGTGTGGGGGAGTAAGATCACAAACGGGGTGAATAAGCAGAAGCCAGGAGAATTGCAGAAGCTGAGGAAATACATAGTGTGCAAGGCCAAAGTTATCATAACTCTATCTACAGTATCTGCAATCATGTGTGCTTGGGCTGTATTATTGCATGGGCACATTGGGAAGTTGCCCGGGGGCTTAAGATTTTTGGGGGGCCTGAAAATAAATTTGAAAAATGAAATTAAGGTACATATCATTAAATAGTAGACAAAGATAACCTTCTCTAAATCTATGTTTACATTCATGTTTAAATCAGTTATTGACTCTTTATTGAATCCATGTATTAAACCAAGGCTGGCACTATGGCCCACAGGCAAAATCCAGTACATTCATTGCCCGGGACCCTCAAATTATTCTCAAGGTGGCCCTGCTCCCTCTACTGCAATTCTTTATTCCTTTCTTCTGTCTCTCACCATTCCTCTTAGATTTTGGTAGGTGAAGATTTATCTGCATGCATACATGTTTTAAAACTTGTTTGGGAATCAAACTCTACCCCTTACACCCACTCTGACAAAGTTCAATAAAACCCTTTATCTTTTATGCTATGGAAAGGTAGTTATTGTATAATTAGGTCTCATGAATAAATTTTCATTATTTTACAAATTATAAATGGTGGCATTATGGGAAACTTCCTGGACTACATGCTGTGATTGTACCGTTCAATGGAAATTCTCATGCAGCGGACACTCATTGTTGCCCTACTGGCTTTGTGCTATCTACTCATGTTCTTGTATTACATGAGGTTTTGTGATGTTGTGTGAGAATATCTCTTCAATCTGCATCAAATTCTATTTGAAAAATAAAAATTACGGTACATATCATTAAATAGTAAACATAGAGAACCTTCTCTAAATCTATGTTTACTTTCATGTTTAAATCAGTTATTAACTTTTTATTGAATCCATGTATTAAATCAAGGCAGCACTATGGCCTACAGGCAGAATCCAGTACATTGCTTTGCCTAGGGCCCTCAAATATTCTTATGATGGCCCTGGTGTGTCCCATATGTAGGAGAGACTTCAGAGCCTAAATCGGCCTTATCAGCCAACTTCGAACTCAGCTGCATTACACAGAACTGAAGTCATTCTAATCTTTGACCACAAAGGACGTATATTCATCATCATGTTGTTAATACTGTGTACAGACATTGTTACGTTATGGGCTGTTGATGATGATGTTGATCTCTCCGGAACTGGATTGTGTCTCTGGAACTGGTATGGTGTGCTGAAAGGAGTACTTGCTGGCTCATCAAGAGGAGAAGAAACAAAGCCAGGTTAATCAAAAATAATATCGCATTTTTATTTTTTGGACTTATACAGCACTGTCGGGTAATTTTCTATGTAAGCCAAGAGTGAGGGTTGAGCAGCTTCTAAAATGTGAGACTAATTACGAGTTTGGCTAGTTATGGTGGCAATCAGCGTTTTCCTGTTTCCGGATCAGAACCTTATCTCAAATCTTAGGTGTTCTGATATCGATACTAGAGTCCTGACACCTTTTATCATGAATATCTCTTTGTTCTGTTTTTTGGCTTCAAAATTCTTATCTACATAAAGTATTCAATCATAAATTAATTCTTTGTTTTGTTTAACCTTTATTACTCGTTGTGAAATATTTGATTAATTTTATTTCACCTTTTTTTTTACCAATCCTACATAAACCTTTTGATTATCTTTTTCCATGTCCGGCAATCCTAATCGCAAATTAAAACAAAAGTTATTAACCTTTCGTAAAAGAATGGACACCTACATTTTTAATCGTAAATTATTTTTTAAAATTATCACTAATGTCATATCTTTAATATTTGACCTTTATCAAAATACCTTTTTGTTATGGTTAAGGCTGTCATCCGATTTACCTCTTAATGTCATTCATTTTGGTCTGTGAGTGATAATGTCGCAGCACAAGGGAGAGAACTATGTATCCTTCTCCTGCCTCGTCCATTTCTAGATCCATGTTAGGCACACGGAGAGCGCATCTCATTACATTATTTCAACTAAATTATATATATATTTATCTATCTTTCTATCTATCATCTATACGTTTATCGGCCTGTCTAGCTTATTTATCTTTCCAACTATCTCTTTGTTCCTTTTTTTGGCTTCAAAATTCTTATCTACATAAATTATTCAACCATAAAATAATTCTTTGTTTTGTTTAACCTTTATTACCCATTATGAAAAATTTGATTAATTTTATTTCACCTTTTTTTTTACCAATCCTACATAAACCTTTTGATTATCTTTTTCTGTGTCCCTCAATCCTAATCGCAAATTCTCTTTCTATCTATCTATCTATCTATCTATCTATCTATCTATCAATTTATTTATTTATCTGTCTATCTTTTTATATGTCTATCTATCTATCTATTCCTCTGCATCTTTCTAAGGCACATATTGGTACAGCATCCCTCATTATAAAGCGAGTGTTGGAATTAAAAAAATCCAGCTGTGTTATAAACCCGCCCACGATAATCAGGATTGCCAATGCAGCTATTTTCGAGCTAGATCTAGCTATTTCGGAGTTTAATATTTTGGGGTCCACCTTCCACCCATGTTATATCACGAACCACGCTATAATGAACCACATTATAACAGGGGAGGCCTGTATAGTGTCTTTCGACTGAAATCAATATGATGCATAGAGTACTTGTGGTCAGTCCGACAAGTTAATAAGAGTTCAAGCTGAGTTCAGTGAGCATGAATGAGTTGGTGAAGACAAGTCTAGTGAGAATTAGACTAGTGGAAATCTATGGCTATGAGTTGTTCTGAACAACTCAAATCAATATTGACACCTTTTATCCGAACTGCAACCTAAAAGCTTGGAGAATTTGATCATGAAAAAAAAGAGATTATTCATCACTAACACCTAGTTTTCAATGTCTCCTGAGAAGTTGTCCCTTTGCCTACAGTTTGCACACTGGCTCACAAAAGTATTGCTCACAAAGGGTAGCAGCAAAAGTCTGTACTACATGTACACATGTGCTGTTCAAATTTGATGAGCTTTTGGGTAGCACCTCATATGAAGCCAAAGTGGATCCAAAGAAGAGTAGGCAGAGCAAGAATTAATTGCCTGGAATATATCATTTGTTTATGCAGAGTATTGTTAGTGGTCAGGAATTAATACTAGTGTTACTGATAGAACATGTGTAACTTTACTCTAAAAATGCATTGAAAATAAGGGATTGTCTGTGGTCAGGAATTTTACTCTAAAAATGCATTGAAAATAATGGATTGTCAGTGGTCAGGAATTAGTTGCAAGCATTACTCACAAAGTAAGACTATTATATAATGTAAATGCATTGCTAATGATTTTACTATAGAAATGCATTGAGAATCAGGAAGAAATGGATTGTCAGTGGTCAGGAATTAGTTGCAAACATTGCCAAAAGAATACCGCTATTAAATGTCTGACATTTCTATTCCTCAGCATACTATGCTAAGGAGGTACTGGATGGCTGTGCAGGTAACGGCATGGGATCAGCAAACCGAGCTGAGACAATTTGCGCTCACCTCACACTAATGCCCTTGGGAAAGGCATTTATCCACCTCTTCTTACCTGCCTATATATCATGGGCTAGTGTGGAAGGATAAGACTCTTATGTCTCCTTACTTGGGGAAGGGGGTCTATGTCCAGCACTTCGATGGGCCTGGCAAGCCGGAAGTGGATTATGGTAGATTGCTCGAGTAAAAATAAAGAAGATTGGAAGTGGACGGACAAAGGTAATGCAACTGCCGTCTCCACCTACCCACGACACCTCGAGTACAAGTAGAAAATAAAAATAACAAACCACACTTAACCACTGTTGGAAATTGATACTTGAATCTGTGAAAGCAATGTGCACCATAGTAAATCAGAATGAAAATAAAAGAAAACAAGTCTGGTTAGTCACTCAATAGAAAGAATTTGGCAGCATACAGTGTTGGGGGTGATCAATTAAAAATTTGGAAAAAGGTTACTTCTCTCACATTTTTTTGGGTGATGATCACTAAAAAGTCTGAATTTTCAAAAAACAAGCATGAACACTGCCAGACACAAAATAAGGGACCAATTTAACATAAGTTTACTTTGTAAATACAACCCTCATTAAAAACCTATTTAGGGAGGGTTTTTCAAAAAACAAAAAAATTGAAATGTTCAGCCCTCTAGCTCCATTGGTATGACCTGTACGCGTGATACATACATACATAGCCAGCCAGCCAGACCAACTTGAAGAAACCCATGTTGATAGTTTTGGTGACAGTTTTGGTTGACGGTTTCTAATATCTGGTATGCTTCTCGATACATACAAATATAGATAGCCAGTCAGCCGGACCAACTTAAAAACTGAAGAAACCTATGTCGACAGTTTTGGTGACTGTTTTGGTTGTCGGTTACTAATATCTGGTATGCTTCTCGATACATACAAACATAAATAGCCAGTCAGCCGGACCAACTTAAAAACTGAAGAAACCTATGTTGACAGTTTTGGTGACAGTTTTGGTTGAAGGTTTCTAATATCTGGTATGCTTCTCGATACATACAAATATAGATAGCCAGTCAAGCCGGACCAACTTAAAAACTGAAGAAACCTATGTTGACAGTTTTTGGTGACAGTTTTGGTAGAAGGTTTCTATTATCTGGTATGCTTCTCGATACATACAAACATAGATAGCCAGTCAGCCAGACCAACTTAAAAACTGAAGAAACCTATGTTGACAGTTTTGATGATAGCTTTGGTTGACGGTTTCTAATACCAAACCTCACTTAACCACTGTTGGAAATGGATGCTTGAATCTGTGAAAGCAATGCACACTATGGTAAATTAGAATGAAAATAAAAGAAAACAAAAACTATTTGAAACGGTTTGATAACATATCAATAAGTCTTGCCTAGACAGTCTGTTCCCTGTTGTCTATTGATTTCATCACAAACAAAAGGAAATCGAGCAAAAACAAAATATTGGCATTTAATCGGTTGTGGCTTTTTGATAAAGTGCTGCAGCAGAAAACACTGAATGAAAGAGACATCCCCAAGGAGCAATAACATTTCCTATCAACAATGTATGCAGATTGTTTGATAAAGAGCTGTAATAACAATTCAAACTAATATTGATATTAATGATGATCGTATCAGGGGAGGTGATGGTGAGGGAGGTGGGGGTGTTGGTGGAGGGCATGAAGATGACAGTGTTGATTGTGATGATGGTGAGGGAGATG
>VCCN01003315.1:3941117-3967965 GCA_006491835.1 Architeuthis dux
TATACCTTTCCAACTTCGTATGTGATGGATGTTGGATTCCACACTGCTATAAATCAGGTGATTCGTGTAGGTTGGGTCTTCCCTCTAATATTTCTTCATCTTCAGTTTTGAGTTTTGTTTTGTGTCTTTCCGTACTTCGTCTTCCCGCCCTTCCGCCTGTCTACCTGCCTGTCTGTCCACATGATATCTCCAAAAGTTCTCAATCAGTTTCAATGAAATTTTATGGAAGGGTGGGTCATGGGCTAAGGAAGAAGTGATTAAATTCTAGGGCGGATCCAGGAAAGTGTCTTCGATTGAAAGATATCTTTTTTCCTTTTTTTACTACATTCGCTCATGTCACCAAAGGTTCCCAATCAATCTCAATTAAATTTTGTGGAAGGATGGGCCATAGATAGAAGACGTTATTAAATTTGGTGGCGGATCCAGGCATTTGGTTTCGATTGAGTTAGTGCTTAGCGTTGACAGAGGTATGCGCTCTCTGAGTTCTTTAGTGCGTTACTAATAAATGTGATTTCTGATCAAAACGCTGTCTCTGGCTAGATTTCGCTTCCTCCTCTTATTCTACTTCGAGCGGATGAAAGTAAGTATTACCGTTACACTGACGTACGGCTTCAGTCGTCCCTGAATGGGCTCCACGTATCACATAACTACTTACTCGGTCCGTTTGCGATATGTGAGGTAGATTTAGAGGCTACAAGCACACGAAGTGGCGTCACTCATTTCACCCTGCGCTATTTTACCCATAGCTAGGAGGAGAGACGGATTCATGCCTTTCCCAAGGGCGTTAGTGCGAAGTGAACTGTCTCAGTTTGAACTCTGCTCGCCAAGTCCATTCTCCGTGCCGTTAACCACTCGGCCACCCCGAACCTCCTGCATCTTATAGAGTAATGCTAAAGCTGAAAGATTTACTAATGTAATTGCATTTTCGGCAGATTCAATGTAAATAGAGATATAATTCGTTATTACTGGAGGTTTTTGAGTCCTTAACAACAATGATGTCTACCAAAGAAGTTTGACTAATCTTTAAGTACGATTTCAAATTGAGACATAATACTTCCAAAGCTGATTATAACGAAAGCATTTGGAGTGAACACTACTACAATGCGAACTGATCAGTGTTTGGTCAATAGGTGTTGGTTTGGAAATGTGGATACCAACAATAAACCTCGGTGGAGACCGAAGCCTGTTCTTATTGATGAAGAAATCTTTTAGAGCAGTGGCCATCATTAAGAACATCATTCGGGCGGATGACAAGTTTAAAAATCATTGCCCTTGACATTGAAGCAGGTAAGCTAGAAGGGGAGAAGATGGCAGAACATAGAACATTTACAATAATTTTGCTTCAATTCATTCATTTCAGTTAGGGGTCGGCAAACACTTTTAGAGGCGGGCCAGTTTTTGTACTACGGACCAAGGCGAATAAAAATGAAACAACTTGTTTTTGAGACATTGCACAAATGAGACATGTGTTCTATTACCTCAACGAACTTGGAGAGGTATAGAGGCGGATCCAGATTAAAAACTTCGGGAAAATTCAGTGGGTCTTCCAGAAGACCATGGAAGATCCCCAGAATTTTTCCGAAATTTTTTTATTTATACTGTTTTCTGAGCGTCTTCCGAGTTTTAGATCTTTTCGTCTCAACATATAACAACCTTCAAGACCTTCAGAATTTTTTTCCGAAAATTTGTATTTATCTTAATTTCATTACCTGATGTTCCCTGGAACGTACTTTTAGCCTATCTTGGATACATAATTTTCAAATTGGGCGAGGGGGAGCACGACCCCCCACATCAATTTTGGAAAACGGTCAGCTCAACAGGCTGGATCCGCCCCTGAGGTATATGTATTTGGTCGCGTCTTTCCGTCTTTCCATCTTTCCCTCTTTCCGTCTGTCCACACGATATCTCCGAAACTACTGAATGGATTTCAATGAAATTTCGTGGAAGGGTGGGAAATGGGCTAAGAAAGAGTTGTGCAATTACCTCCCCTACGTCGTATGTCCACACCACATAATATCTCCAAACGTTCTGTATGAATTTCTATGAACTTTTGTGGAAGGGTGAGCTATGGGCTACAAAGGAGTAATTCAATTTTGGGGCGCATGCATAACGATGTTGCATAATGCCGGTAGTATTTCTTCTGCCGCTGAAGTGTGGGGGAGACGTCTCGTCATTGGGTTGTACCTTTACGGGAGCGAACATTCTGCGGGGGTGGGGGGAATAAACTCGGAGAAAGACGACAACATTTAGTATTTTCAATTGAAAATCTGTGTTCGCTTTATTCTCATCGATAGCTTCGATTCCGGGCCGGTTCGCGGATCACTTTGAGGCATCGAATTCTGCTTCAGTTAAAATTCTAAACGAGTGGTCACTTTGCTGAATCACTACCAGTGATGGTAGTAATTCAAAAATCAAGGCTTCTCCTCTCTTCTCCCTCACCCCTAACGTGCAGGGGAGCCAAGCCTTCTCTGGTCCGACCCGTCGCTCCTGGGATTCGGATGTAAATGATTCTAAATGATTCTAAACAGCCTGCCATTTGAAAATCACGGCAACCCTTAAAACCGCCCTGGTTGGTTGAAAGCATTTATTTTTGTTCCGACCTCGTCGGACGCTTGACCCACTTCCCAGCCCCGGTAACACGATATGGGCCTTTGGTCACGTACGTCCCAAAACGCGCGAACACACACAACCGGGGTGCATTTCATTACGATTACTTCCCTGACAATGGCGTTGGCAGAGGTATGCGCTCACTGAGTGCTTTCTAGTTCGATACTGAATGTTATTGTTCGCTAACCAAAGATAAGGAAAACAAAGAAATTTGTATGCAACGTCAAATATTCAATGAAGTAGGTCGCGGGTCGGATGTCGCCCGCGGGACGTAGTTCGCCGCCCCCTGATTCAAGTTATTCTTCTTAAAATCTCTCTAAGGAAAAACTTTCTGATTCAAAAATGTCCTTTAGGCTTTCCTTCTTCTCAAAGAGCCAATCTTTGAAGGAGATGCCTTTTTAAAAACGTTTTTGACGGCGTCAGCAATTCCGAGGTCATTGTATAATGTCAAGAATACACAAAACAAAATAAAAGAAAGAAGTTCAAATAGAACTAAGTTTACGATAGAATCATAGCAAAAAAGGTTTTCTTATTCTCTTGGTAACATGTCCACATGACCTACCCCAACTTTCCTGTCGACCATTATATAATTTAATTTGAAAAAAAATCCGCCTTAAAAGTGGCTCTCGTAAAATAAATGATTCAAAAGCAGTGGTAGAAAGGGGGTGCACGGTGGGTACAGCGTATACCTATTTCTCAATTTCCTGTTTTTTGTATGTTCTATGTCTACCAATGGCGACATTACTGTATACCTAGTTCCCAAAACCCAGCCTTAACTAGTTCCCAAAACCCATTTCCATCAATGTTCAAAGGAAATTTAAAAAGCAACTAATAAAATTTAAGATGAAGGTAAAAAGTAGTCATAAAAATTAAATAATAATGATTATAATACTTCAGTTACAAAAATAAAAAAAAACGGTGAACTTTAAAAGCCTTTGAAATTCGTCCTCAACCCATAAAACTTTTAAAATAATTTTTGAAATTAAAAGGCTCGATGCAGTTAAAATGTTTTCAGAAAAGCATATGCACAAAAAAACCCTCTGAAGACAAACTACAGTTATGGATTCTCTCCAATTATTTTAAATAAAATGGCGATCTTTATTAGGGTTTTATGAAACGCTTTCATTAATTAATAGGATAAAACAGGGGCCATTTTTCCAGGGGGGGGGGGCAAAAACATATATTTCCGGGGAGGGGGCAGAAGTGTATATTCGGGATATGTTTGATTGTTTTGTTTAACGGCACATCGACCCTTGGTGGGTCATTTAGTGCCGGGTTCAGTAGGGGGGGGTCCCATGTCCCCGTGACTAGAGACTTGAGGGGGGAGATTCCCAAATCCCTGTCACTGAGACAAATGCCACGAGGACCGGGATAAAGGGGGGGGGTCCAAAAAGCTTCCCAGGACGAATCCTGAGCATGCTAATGGTGATCGCCTCCCGACCAGCTGGCCAAGAATATTCGGGATATATCTTAATGGCAACCCTGTTAGGCATTCCACATGCTTTTTGTATTGTAAGCAATAAAAGACCCATTGTATGATTCAGATAAAGTGAGATATTGTGCTTGCTATGAAGTACACAAATTGTTTTTGACTTCACAAATGGTAGGGCGGATACGGTCAAATTCGACCTTCGGGGTCACCGGTGGTCATTGGAGTTAGAATTAGTTTGTGGCCTTTATGATCTGTATTACAGTCAAACAATTACATTCTGGTGCACTTGACCGTTGTCGGAGACGCAAGACCTGACCCCGGGGTGACACGATGGAGTGTGCACCAGCGAATATTAATAGTCTTTTTATATGGGAACATTGAGTTGGGATTACATAAAACAATTGGACAGCACCATTACCGTTTATTAACTATAAGGTTCCAACTTTTAAACCCCTCGCCCTCGGTGAGAAGGCCTGATCCGGGGGGGCGTAAATGCCCCGTTTGCCCCTCCACCCAGCGGCCGCTCATGGGATAAACTATAGATTTATCCGGTGTAAAACATTTTGAATAGAGATCGTCATTTTACTATAGCGGAAACATTATTTAGAGGAAATGCACCGTCAATATCTCCAGACCCAATTTGATAGGTCTTCGTACGTAAATGTGGGAACTTAAAAAATATCAATGGAATCTAAAGTATTTAGAAGATCCATGGGATCACTTTAACATTCCCTTCTCTATAGAGAACATTTTGCACCATAATGGAAACATTAATGGATATGTGGGTTGTAAGGTAACTTGTAGCAATAGTCAGTGTGTGGCGGGAATGTGAGAGTATTACACACAGGTCAGTATGAAGGTACACATAAATCTATACTATTCAAATGGTTCTTCGGACGATTGATCTCCTTCTTGTTGTTTGTGTTGTAAACACGACGTTCCGGCCGATGCATTCGGCCTTCTCCAGGTGTAAAATCCGAGTGCGATGAGGTAAACACACTCGGATTTTACACCTGATGATGGCCGAAGAATGGATCGGCTGAAACGTCGTGTTTACAACACAAACAACAAGTAGGAGTTAAATCGTCTGAAGAACCATTTGAATATTAATGACCCTTCTCAAAACTATATAATAGAAAATAAATCTATACTAATTTTGAAGGTTTCAGTTTGTGTGTCCGTGCCACTATCATACTCAAACGACAAGACCCATTGACCTAATTGTTTACATGAAGACTCACAAGACATCCAGTTGTGACATAGGCTGACCTCGGAGATCATTCGAGATTACCAAAGGCAATGTTGTTTAATTGATTGCCCACCTGAAGCTTTTACGAAATCTTACCTAGTTTTAGATGAGTTAAGGAGATTTCTAAACATTTGTTACTTGCAGGGGTGTAAATGGGTTTTGGGAACTAGGTATACAGTAATGTCTCCATTAGTAAATTCTGAACATAGAAAAAAACGGAAATTGTGAAGTAGGTATACGCTGTACCCACCGTGCACCCCTCTTTCTACCACTGCTTTTGAATCAATTATTTTACGAGAACCACTTTTAAGGCAGACTTTTTTTCAATTTAAATCATATAATGGTCTAAACCAAAGTTGGGGTAGATCACGTGAACATGTTACCAAGAAAATAAGAAAACCTTTTTTGCTATGATTCTATCGTAAACTTAGTTATATTTGAACTTCTTTCTTTTATTTTGTTTTGTGTATTCTTGACATTATACAATGACCTCGGAATTGCTGACGCTGTCAAAACCTTTTAAAAAAGGCATCTCCTTCAAAGATTGGTTCTTTGAGAAGAAGGAAAGCCTAAAGGACATTCTTGAATCAGAAAGTCTTTCCTTAGAGAGATTTTAAGAAGAATAACACACCCATTTCCACCACTGGTTACTTGATTTTAATTCCTCCAAGACTTTGCCAGTCATCTGCCTCAAATGCTGTTCAGAATGCTGCTGTTCTTTCGGCAAGTCTAAGGGAACGTTTTCACCAAGCTCCGTCTGTTTCTATCTATTTTGATCTGTTCATAGCTATCTACCACAGTCTGTTCCTATCTATCTCGATATGTTCATAGCTGTCTACCACAGTCTGTTCATATCTATTTCGATCTGTTCATAGCAATCTACCACAGTCTGTTCATATCTATCTCGATCTGTTCATAGCTGTCTACCACAGTCTGTTCATATCTATCTCGATCTGTTTATAGCTACCACAGTCTGTTCATATCTATCTCGATCTGTTCGTAGCTATCTACCACAGTCTGTTCATATATATCTCGATCTGTTCATAGCTGCCTACTACAGTCTGTTCATATCTATCTCGATCTGCTTATAGCTGTCTACCACAGTCTGTTCCTATCTATCTCGATCTGTTCATAGCAATCTACCACAGTCTGTTCATATCTATCTAGATCTGTTCATATCTATCACAGTCTGTTCATATATATATATCGATCTGTTCATAGCTGTCTACCACAATCTGTTCATATCTATCTCGATCTGTTCATAGTTATCACAGTCTGTTCCTATATATATCGTTCTGTTCATAGCTGTCTCGATCTGTTCATAGCAATCTACCAGAGTCTCCTCATATATATCTCGATATGTTCATAGCTATCTACCACAGTCTGTTCCTATCTATCTCGATCTATTTATAGCTATCACAGTCTATTCCTATCTATCACGATCTGTTCATAGCAATCTACCACAATCTATTCATATTTATCTCGATCTGTTCATAACTACCACAGTCTGTTCATATATATCTCGATCTGTTTTAGCTATCTACCCCAATCTGTTCATATCTATCTCGATCTGTTCTTGACAGTCCTACTATCTCAGACACATGACAGGCGTCCCCCAATCACTTGGTACCCCGGGCGACTGCCCTTATTGCCGGTATCTAGGGCCAGCCCTGCTATCTATCTATCTATCACCGTCTATTCTTCACATTGTTGACTATAACATAGCTGGTACCTAGTTTGTTTTTTTTAAACTAGTTTAGTAGTCGGTCAAATTTTAGTATTAAAAGAAACTAGGTCAGTAGTCAGTAAAAATAAATAGGCCAAACTATTTAGTTTTATGTTAAGGCAAAAAACCTTACTGAAAGCTAAAATTGAAGTCTTACATATAACCTGGAAGTATAAAAACGAGGAACGTGATTTCGTAGAAAAAAAAACGAAAAACGAGACGATTCTCGATTTTTTAGTTCTCGATTCCAAACCATAACCGAGTTTTGATCTAGTTTATACCTAGGTCAGTAGTCAGTCGGGCGTATAAAGTACTAAGTCAAAACTAGTTGACTATACTTATAGATATTATTACCTTTCATGCTTTTATAAGCCTGATCAACTGGAAGTTAAAACCATATCCACATTTGCTTTTGATTAGCAATACATTGAAGCAAAAGTTAATACAATATCCATCGTTGCTTTTGATTAGCAATAAATTGAAGCAATATTCTCACCCAGAGCTTTTTTAGTCAGATCTGTTCATTTCTTTACTAGCTGGACTCGTGGAAATTCCACGGGTGTTGACAACTAAGATTATCCATTATCTCATGTCTCTGCTCTTCTCTCACTCTTTGCCTATATCTTTTTATTCTCTCCCTTATCCCTTCCAGTCTTCGTTGCCCGTTCATGATTTTATCTAAATGTTATACAAAATTGGATTACTTTCATATGCGAAGACTTTCCTACCCCCTCGTAAACTACCTAACTTTTTTCTCCCCTCTCTCTCCCTATCCTCTTATTAAACTACCTTTCTTTTCCCCCTCTCTCTTCCAACTCCCTCAGTAAACTACCTAACTTTCTTTCCTCCACTGTCTCTTCCTACCCTCTTATTAAACTAATGTTCCTTTCTCCCCTCTCTCTTCCTCAGTAAACTATTACTTTCTTTTGCCCATCCCTTTTCCCTATCCCTTAAAATTACCCTACTCCCTTCACACTCGTCCTATTCCCTCAGTAAAATACTTAACCTACTTTTCTCCCCTCTTTCTTTCTACCCTTTTATTAAACTATTATCTCCTGTTCATAGTAATGAAATAATATTTTTAATAAAATAAGTAATATTTTTTATTCATTTCATTTATAGTAAACAAATAAATAATATATTTTCATAAATAATTACTCTGTTTTGCTAAACCGAATCTTAACCCAGATTGTATACAAACTTATAATTCCGTATCGTAACAAATATAAAGAAACGAACGAGGAGAATCCGTTTCATAAAACAATCTTGACTCCTCTCTTGTCTGCTTCATTCAAATCTGCACGTTCCAAAATTCTCTCTCTCGGGATTGGTCACACTTTTGACCAATCAGCGCGTAATGGTTGTACGTTGTGACAAGCAGAATAATAGTATATTATACTAGATTTTTGTTGTCAAATATACTGTGTTAAAATTGATTTTTCGTATACATAGAAAAAAGAAAGAAAACTAAGTATAGACTTATGGATTGATAACAAATGTATTATTCTATATATCTGTTGAATAGATTAAACATGTTACCTTGGTGTGATAGGCGAATAAACGGTTCTAAATAATAATAAAAACTGTGACACATCTTTTCAAATTCAAAATGAAAGTTGATGTTAGCGTGAATTAACTATACTAATACGCCATGTATATTTATTTGCTATCATATAGCTGTCAAAAATTACGAGTGTTTTTTTATGTATGAATCGCAATAAGAAGCCAAAAGCGATTTTATTTGATAATTTTTTCTCAACATGAGAAAAGTCACTGGCATCGTGTGGTATGAAAAAACAATCATAGAAAAAAATGTATTTTATTAAAAATATAACTTATTTTCTTACAAAATAAAGTTGGCTCAAAATGGCTCAAAATGGCTCAAAATGTAAATATGGCCAAACCAAAAAGTTCATGGCCAAATTTGACAAATCTGGCCTTTTTAAAAAGCATTTGGCCATGAACCATTTGGTTTGGCCATATTTAAATTTTGAGCCATTTTGAGCCATTCTGGACGTTCCCCCTCCAAATTGCTTCTTCACTGTGTCGGCTACATCAAAGGAAACCGAAAGGAAGGAGAAACCAGTTGACATTGTTGCGTTGCGTTGACAGACAGATTTTGTCTATTGACAACAAAGGTCGGTGTACTTTGTTGCTATGAGAGCGGCATGTCTCATTTTCCCACCTTTTAATTCTATTATTCGTTGTACAATCTATTCCATTATGAGTTGTAGGATCTACCAGGCACTACAGACAACCAAACATAATACAACCAAATGAACATACTCATTTGCATATTTGGTTTTTATATGTATAGATGTATATGTATTCTGTCACGCTAAGGGACGCAATCTATATTATCACGATGAGGTAATACAAATAGAATTTTATGTTCTGATGACGTAGTAAAAATGCTGAATTTAAAGAATAATAGTAATATAAAAAGTAATAAAACAAAAACAAAAATAATAAAAATCCGTTTGTGTTTTTACAGAACGCTATTCTCCAAGCTCACTGCAACGCAAATCTACAACGCAAATAATACAACCAAATGAACATACTCATTTGCATATTTGGCTTTTATATGTATAGATGTACATGTACTCTGTCACGCTAAGGGACGCAATCTATATTATTATTATTATTAAATAGGTTACCACACGATGAGGTAATAAAAATAGAATTTTATGTTCTGATGACGTAGTAAAAATGCTGAATTTAAAGAATAATAGTAATATAAAAAGTAATAAAACAAAAAAATAAATAATAAAAATCCGTTTGTGTTCAACAGAACGCTATTCTCCAAGCTCACTGCAACGCAAATCTCTATTATCCACGTATATAAAGTGCAATGTCTATACATATATTCCATATATGTCGTCATTTTTGACGGCACGGGTAAACTAGTTAAGTCTGTAAATTGCTACATTTCAAAACGTCAATACATTTTTATGTAACAATAGCATAGAAGCATTGATGTAACAATAACACAGAAGCAGTTTCCTTTCTCAATATTTCAAAAGGTAAGATAGACAGGTCTGGTTAGTCACTCAATAGAAACCGTCAAGTGGCCAACGTCTATTGGCAACATGCCGTGCTGGGGGTGATCAATCAAAAAATTGAAAAAAGGCGTAATCAATGAATAACTTACTTCTCTCGCCTTTGTTGGGCGAAAAGAAATCTGAATTTTTAAAAAAACAAGCCTGAATGCTGTCGGACACAAACAAAGGGACCAATATAATTACATTGTAAATTTAACACCCCATTAAAACCTATTTGAGGGGAGGGGGTCAAAAAAGGTTTTCTAGACACAGTGAGGAGTAAATGTTTAAATTTTCAGCCCTCTAGTTTCATTTGATGCAGCCTGTACACGCGACACATACATAGATATCCAGCCAGCCAGACCCACTTAAAAACTGAAGAAACCTATGTTGACAGTTTCGGTGATAGTTTTGGTTGAACGCACGACACATACATACACAGCCATCCATCCATCCATCCAGAGAGACTAACTTGAAAACTGAAGAAACCAATGTTAACAGTTTCGGTGATAGTTTTGGTTGAACGCGTGACACATACATACACAGCCATCCATCCAGACAGACCCGCTTGAAAACTGAAGAAACCTATGTTGATGTTGACTACGTTGATGTTGACAGTTTTGGTTGACGGTTTCTAATATTCTGCAAAAGCAACACAAAGAATGAGTTCAATAGTCAGAACAACTCGTGAAGCCTTTGTTCTTTTGTAAGAAAAAAAGCATGAAACTCACATAAGTGGAGCTCATTTATATTTTTATATTACAATATTATATTTCCTTTTGAGGAAAATATCGACTGGGTACATCAACGTAAACTGTAAGTACGAAGATATTGCGATAAACAACTACTCAATGTATGAGACATGGTTGGATTTCCGATCGAAGACGGGTGCCGAGGTTTTGTTGCCATCTCGGCCTCTGTTCCATATATGGGTGAATGTCCTGGATTTGGATAGAAAGGAAACTCGAAGACTTGCTTGTAAAAATATCTGGATATATTCTTATTACATAACATACATCTTTGTCGGCCGGAGAGTGAAGAGTGGGAGAGAGATGATGGGTGCCGCGAGACCGTTCCCAACAGGGGAACTTGATCTTATGTTTTCCCAGCCTTAGGTGGTCTGCCTCCTGGCTGCTTGGGTCCTCTCTGTTTTCTGTCCGCATCTCGGGTCTGCTTTATAGGTTTCTCGAACGCTTACGCAGGTGCCATTTCCGGTCCCCATATCCTGTTTGTTTGACATCCACGCAATATACCTATTTCCTAAGGTGACCGGGATCACTTACATTTCCGCACAGGTGTCTGACCCCAGAATAATATTTTCGTGGGAGGATATCATAACACCTCGACGTACCTGACTAGACTCTGATTATCATCAATAGAGAAGGGGAATATATCAAGAAGCTTCAAGAGCGGACAGAAGCCGCATCTGCATGGATCTGGCGCTCTCACATTGTGATGGCGAACCAACAAAGCCTGGTGGTATCGTGAGGTACTACTGGGGTGTCCTCGATTAGTGGTAATGATGCTTCGGCCCCGAAACTATGCTTGACCTCAGGGACATCATCTGATGAAGGCTTTGATGGAGGCACTGGTGCTGTTTTCACGGCAGTATTTGTATGAGTTTATGTATTTATTATGTGTACAATTTGTAAAGAGAATGACCTTTAAAAGGTCATGGAAACAAAGAAGTATCATTCTTGAAAATATTGAATCATAAGGTACTCTCACAAGTTCCAACATTATAGAGAAATATAATATGCTCATATAGACGTTAACTAACCTTGGCTTAGTTAAGCACAGAACCACACGAGGAAAAGAAAATTTTGTTTTGCTAATCTTCCAAGCTAGGGAGTCTGAAAAACCTTGAAATCAGCATCTGAAATGCTAGCTTTTAACCTTGAATACCATAGAGGCTGATGTGCCCACCTTCCCTTTCACACATGTTCAGCAACAGCTGATTTAAAAAAGATTTAAAATCTAACTTCCCGGTGGTCCTCAAGTCTTATTTTTAGCGGACGGTTGGTCTCGCCCTTGTACTCCCTGCCATAACAGTATGGAATGTTGTACACGTAGTTCTTGGTCATGTTTTCCAGTGGAGGTTTTACTTTGGTGAGGGATCTGCGTAGAGTGGAACTACTTTTTTAAAAATACAGTTCTGATTTTGTACAGACCGCATACTCTCTGGATCTTCACTGTTACGCCCCTGATGTATAGTATGTAAAAATGATGTTGTTTTTTTTTTAAGCCGTGTGTCTGCAGGTGATTAGTACTATTATATTCACAGGGTAGCTGTTTCTTTGCAGGGTGTCCTTTATGTTCGTCATGTCTCGTTAGTACGTGTCTGGGTCACCATGTATGAGTTTTGCTCGGTGCTGTAAGCAGCAGACGATCTCTTTAATTATGCAGCAACCACTTTTTGTAGACGGGAAGTCATCTGACTAAAGTAGTTTTTACAAACAGTTAGGATCAAAACAGCAAATTCCAGTAGCTGGTAAAAATTGGCGACAAGACATCATAGATATTTTCCGTCCAATCAGAAGCGCTGCTGAGGACCATTTTCAAGAACCCTGTTTCAAGTTTATCTTAACCTTTAAAAACGGACTTTCAGATAGGCATGTCAATGGTCCTTGGGGTAAACAGGTTTCCTCACACCATTCACACTCTTACTATTCACACACATATCAACCCTACTTATGAATCTATCAAGACATTAATGCGGCGATTCAAATATTCACTACTACTACAGCGATCTTTTAGTGTGACTTTTCTAAACTGAACTTCTTCACTATTGTACTCTTCTTCACTTCAGCATAGATTCTTTGTATTGTATGGATGGCTGGGGTCGAAGTTCAGATAACGCTCAGTGAATGTCGGCTTGTGGTTCAAGGATGTCTTAAACCAATGCTCTGGAATTTAGAGACAGGAATATAAATTTAAAGTAGTTAAAAGAAAGGAATAACTTGGTTAAAACATTTAGATGCTACTTCGAATAGTTTATTTCTCAAAGTCAAATGATGTTATAGGGCCTTGTGCCACCATTTTGTAGGTACGAGTTCGTAGAGGAATATAGCAGAACATATCTCTCTGTCTACAATTATAAATGCTGCTTTGTTCAAAGTTCAATAAAAATAAATGAATAAACAAATGTATATAACATATATAATGTATTCAAGAACAATAACAAACGAACGATTGAATGAATGAATAATGATTGAAAAAAATAATGCTACTTGCATTAAGAAATGTTTGACTGGAACTAAAGAGTCAATAAGTGAGTGTAATGCATGTGTGTGATTAACACTTGTCAATGAGTGTATGCATGTTTGTATAATAAAGTGAATGCCTGCTATGCATGAGTGATTAACACTTGTAATGCCAATGGGTGTATGAATGTTTGTAGTAAAATCAATGACTTATTTGCTTGCCTTGGTGAAATGTGAGAAATGCCTGGCGCGCAGGTGAATACGCCTGTGTGTGTGTGTGTGTGTGTGTGTGTGTGTGTGTGTGTGTCAACAGCCGATGGCCGCAGGCAGCGGAACTGCTACTGACTTGAAATAGTCTGTCAACTCAATATATACGAAATAGGTAGGCTCCTGGGGTCAGCAGAATTTAGATGAATTTTCATTGGATGAAAAATAGCTGCTGCTGCTGAATTAATTGTTGAGTAATCATCTGTCCGTTTGAACTTTGCGCCTTTTCTAATTCGTTGGCGCGATTCTGTTGGAGCCTAAATGAGTTTAAAATCCCAAAGATAGTGTCTTGCGACTTTGGTAAACGGTTTGTTTTTTTAAAAATTTGAGTCTGGTGACTTTGGTAAACGGTTATTCTTTTTTTTAACTAGTCTTGCGACTTAGGTGAAAAGTTATTTTCCTTAACTAGAGTCTTGCGACTTTGGTAAACGGTTATTTATTTTTTAATTAGAGTCTTGCGATTTTTGTGAAAGGTTATTTTTTTAAAAATAGAATCTTGCGACTTTGGTGAACGGTTATTTTTTTTTAATTAGAGTATGGAGACTTTGGTAAACGGTTATTTTTTTTTAACTAGTCTTGCGACTTTGGTGAACGGTTATTTTGTTTTAAATAGAGTCTTGCGACTTTGGTGCAAAAACAGGTGGCGCCTGTTTGGTGGGGGGGATCTTACCCCTCTGCAGGGAATGCAGTCGGCGTATTCTAGGCCCCGGCTGAGTTGATGGGGAAGCAATGGATTACAACCTTTCCGACTGATTTAATGATAATATCAATATTTAATTGTTATTCTTTACACCGTTATTTTTTTAAATATATTTTAGAAAATTAAAAAGTAAGTGTAAGTTGGTTTAAAATATCCAGACGCTTCAGATAGTTCATAAACGTTTAGTTTATTACAAGAAACTATGAAAATGAAAAATATTTCAATTTCAATGTTCTAGACGTTATAAAATATTAAAATTCTAAAACTTCAAAATTTAAAAATAAACCTTAAAATTTTTTAATTAACATTTTTATGGACGTAGTTCCGCTTTGTGTATTGGGGTATGCTTTCTGATATACATGTTACAGCTGTTTGGGCCATTTTCAACATCCTGACTGACTTAGTTTATTAGATAGTTTATTAATATTAGAAACCGTCTATCCAAACCAAAACTGTCAACATAGGTTTCTTCAGTTTTTAAGTGGGTCTGGCTGGGTATCTATGTATGTATCGCGCGTACAGGCTGCACCAATGGAGCTAGAGGGCTGAAAATGTAAACTCCTTGTTATGTCTAGAAAAAAAATTTTTTTTAAATTCCCCAAAATAGGTTTTTAGCGGGAGGGTTCAATTTACAATCCAAGTTTATGCTAAATTGGTCCCTGGGTTTGTGTCCGGGTGCGTTCACGCTTGTTTTTTTTTTCATTTTTTTTTTCATTCGGACTTTCTAGAGATCCAACAAAAGGCGAGAGGAGTAACTTATTCATTGATCTCCCCTTTTCCCAATTGTTTAATTGATCACCCAACACGGCATACTGCCAAAAGACGTTCGTCACGTGGCAGTTTCTATTGAGTGACTACCCAGACCTGTTTAATTTCCTTCCTTTACACCGATATTAATTTATTAGTATTTTCATGTATTAAAATGAAAGTGAACAGGATTGAAAATATGCAGACGCTGCAGTTTATTTCAGTACAAGTCAAGTAGTGTGGTCCCCCAAAAGAAGTGCGGTCCCTCTTATAGAGCTAATAGTATTGCATTATTTTTTCATCCCATACTCCAATGACTGTGGTCCCGATTAAAAAGCAGTAATTATTAATCTATTTCTAAACAATTGAAAGTGTTACAATGAAAATGAATTGCAAGCAGTAAGTATTAATTTATTTTAAACATTGGTGAAAATGGGTTTGGGGAACTAGGTATACGGTAAGGCTGGGTTTGGGGAATTGGGTCTACGGTAAGGCTAGGTTTTGTGGGGAACTAGGTTTACGGTAAGGCTGGATTTTGGAGAATTAGGTATACGATAAAGATGGGTTTGGGGAACTAGGTATACGGTACGGCTGGGTTTACGGAACTAGGTATACGATACGGCTGGGTTTTGAGAACTAGGTACAGTAATGTATCCATTAATAGACATTGAACATACAAAAAACCTGGAAATTAAGATGTAGGTATATGCCGTACCCCTGCGTACGCCTCCCCCCCATTTCCATCCCTGATTTTAAAACGATTTAAGGCGTTACAATGAAAATAAATTCTAAAATGAATTCCAAGAAGCAGTAATTATTCATTTATTTTATAATACAATTCAATTCGTAACATACCATTGCAACAATATATGGTCAAAACATTCCTGTTGAACCACGTTAGGGTTAAGGGTTAGGGTTAAGGTTGTAGGGGTAGGGTTAGGTAATTTGGAAAAATGCGATAATAAAGCAATACAACCAGCTATGTAGGAGAGTCGGAACTTTTGTTTTAGGGGCCACATTCTTAACTTGTACCCTTATTTCTCAAAGTAAAGTGACGTCTTCTGCCGATGTACACTGAGTCGATAGGCAGTGATGGAAATGGGTTTTGGGAACTAGGTATACGGTAAGGCGTGGTTTTGAGAACGATGTATACTGTAATGTCTCCATTCGTTGACATTCATCATCATCATCATCAGCAGCAGCAGCAGCAGCCATTTAACGTCGTTGGACATAGATCTTCCCAAAGATTCGCCAGATCTCGCTGTCGCGACGTCAATATATCTTGAACCTGTCTAAATCGTCTCGCCATCTTATTTTCAGCTGGCCTCATTTTCGCATGAGCGCGTTTGCGCCTAAAACACTTTGGCCATTTCTGGCCACTTTCTGGTTATTTTTTACCGTTTTTGTTTAAAAAAATGTAGCGCTTTTTTTGTTTAAAAAAATGTAGCGCTTTTTGGCAGTCAAACTAGCGCGAAAATATTTTTTTAGTTGGCAACACTGGCTGTGAGTCGCGATGTCCAGCGGTTGTTTGACATTCTTGCAAGATGACCGCCCATTGCCATTTGAGTTTTCTAATGGATTTTATTATATCTGTGACTCCTGTTATTTTCTCTACTATAATGTGCTGTCTTGTGGTCCCTCCATGTGATGTTAAGCATGATCCTCTCTTGGGCGCATTGAGGCAGTACACATTGAACATACATAAAAACCTAGAAATTGAGAAGTAGATATACGCCTCCCCCATCTCCATCCCTGCCGGGGGGTGCAATCTTTCCTACTGATTTAATGATAATATCAATATTTAATTTCCCTTCTTTACACAGATAGTTATTTCCTTACTATTTATTTTACGCAGCTGTTTCTACCATTACATTAACTGTAAACTGAAACCACTGTCTTCATTCTTCGTGCCCCCTTCTCGTGGGGTCAGAAGCGCAGGGCAGTCAGCAGGCGACCTTAGGGTCAAACAGTGGGCAAAGTGCGTTAATGGTTACGCACTTCTTTTGACTCTGTCCAGGGTATATCATTAAAAAAGTCCGGCTGACGGGTAGAGGCGCTAATTTAAAGACCTTTGGCAATATATCGCCACAGTTATCCACACATAAACAGACGACAGTTGTTCGCTTAAAATTGACTGCTATCATCACACAAAATAATCATCAAATCAAGTGAAGAAAAAAAGCTGTTTTGTGGTTTCTTTGAAGCACAATTAGACAAACGGTATAATCAGTAGATAATTTGACATTAGCCACCAGCACTTGCTGCAGGTGGCTGTTTATGTTATTAAGTGTCATTTCCCCTCTCTCTAACACACACACACGTACATGGTTTACCAAGGCTACAAGATTAGTACATATGTGTGTGTAAACACATGGCTTCCTGAGGCTACAAGATTCGTACGTATGGATGGCATGGCTCATTTCGATGGTCTTAGCAGAATCAAAATTGACCAACCTCAACTTTGGTGGTCGTACGAGAACCAGTGTATCGTGTATCCAACGCGATTTTGCCAGAATATTCGTGTGTGTGTGTATCTTCCTCCGACGATGACCAAAGGTCGAAACTAGTAGGGATTTATAACTCCTGTCAGTGCGTCTTCCATATGTTCACCCTTTATAATTTTGTTTACCCATTTTTTTCCTCTGACGATGACCAACGGTCGAAACATGTTAGGAACATGAAAATTAAATGAAATCATTTTTACACTTACGCCTGTCTTTGCATCTTCCATATGTTCACACTTATATATATAGTAGCTGTGATTAGACAATGTGGAAAAGAAAGATTGAGAAAAGCGGGTTACGTCTCAAACATATTTATTATATATAGAAGATAAACCTTTATGCATTTCGTCGCTGCGAGCGACTTGATCAGAAGAAATTTGAGATGTAACACGCTTTTCTCAATCTTTCTTTTCCACATTGCCTAATCACATCTACCATTCTGTCGGAGTCCCTTACATCCACATAACAAACATATATATATATATGGTGATTTGATTAGACAATGTGGAAAAGAAAGATTGAGAAAAACGTGTTATATCCCAAACATATTTATTATCATGAAGATAAACCTTTATGCATTTTGTCGTTGTGAACGACTTCATCAGAAGAATTTGGACATTGCAGAAACGTGCACCGTCCATGCTGGGTAGTCGGTTTCCCTTACATCCACACAACAAACACTTGTAACATTTAAATGTGAATTTAAAATTACTTTTAGTTACATGCTAAATTTGCATATATGGACATTCACCCCACTAGTTAAGACAAGTTTGCCGTAAGATAAGATTTGCATATATAAACTTACATGTAACAATAAGAAACAAATAAAAACATTTGCATATTTCTTTTTATAGTAGGAGAGGTACTGAAGACACTGAAGAAAAGGTCATAGGATCTTGTTTTGCCTTCTTCAAACTCAGATAAATAGAAACTGTCAACCGCCAAACACAACATTGGTTTCTTCAGTTTTTAAGTTGTTCTGCCTCACTATCTCTATATGTATGCATGTGTCATGTGTACAGGCTGCACCATTGAAGCTATAGGGCTGAAAATTTAAACATTTAATCGTTTTTTATGTTTTTCAAAATTCCGCCCAAAAATATGTTTTTAGTGGGGGGTTAAATTTACAATGTAAGTTTATGCTGAATTGGTCCCGTAGTTTGTGTTCGGCAGCATTCACACTTGTTTTTGAAAATTCAGACTTTTTTAGTGATCACTGCCCAACAAAAGGTCAGAGAAGTAACTTATACATTCATCACCCCTTTTGCCAATTTTTTATTTGATCACCCCCAACATAGCATGCTGCCAAAAGATGTTGGTCACATGATGGTTTCTATTGGGTTATTAACTAGACCTGTCTCTTTTTTTGTCAATGCATTCAATTCAGTAGTGAATATTATGTCAAACATTATACAGTGAAAATTTCAGATCTAAATTCAGCTAATAACTACATATCAGGCTGTGGGCTTATTGACCCATCCTTGTACATTTGAAATCTCTCTTTCACCAATGTAAATCCAAGTGTGACCAAAGAGAGAGGGATGATTGTACAATGATTTACAATGTAAGTTTATGCTAAATTGGTCCCTTAGTTTGTGTCTGGCAACGTTCATGTTTGTTTTTTGAAAATTCAGACTTTTTAGTGATCACTGCCCAACAACAAGACAGAGAAGTAACTTATTGATTGATCACCCCTTTTTCCAATTGTTTAATTGATTACCCCCAACACAGTATGCTGCCAAAAGACATTGGTCACATGACGGTTTCTATTGAGTGACTAACGAGACCTGTTTATTTTAATTGTTTATTTGCCAGTTCTATGTTTAATTAGATGCTTGAGTTGATAGCTTTTGCTCCACAGCTGGTGTTCAAAATATGTTTAATTGCTTGGCACCTTAATAATAATATGAACCAACAAAATCTTACCATAATTTGAGAAATCTCCGCGTGGGTGTGTGTATGCACCAAGACTGGCCATTGTACAAAATTGATTTAGATAATTCTTACATAATTTTGGAATCTAATCTGAGTAATTTTGAGTGAATTTGTTTAGGTTATAAAAAAGATATCTGTGGCATAGCGGAATGTGGTGAATTTTGGATGCATTTATTTCTCATAATTAAAAAGACCTTAAGATTCCAATTTACAAAATTTACAAAATTTTAAAAACCATAAAGAAATGAGAGTTTATAATAACTGTTATAATTTCTGTATGTTGTACAAGGTCTGTCTGTAAAGTATCAAGCCATTTTGAATATCTCGAGAACCAGTTGCACTGTCTTGATGTAACTTAGCAATCAATTGGAGGGAACTTACTGCGCATGTGTGAACACATTCCTGTGGGGTTACTCAGTTGAAAGTGAGATGCCATTGACACTGTATTGTGTGATTGTTGCATTCACAATTCTGTGGCATAGCGAAATGTGGTGAATTTTGGATGTAATTATTTCTCATAATTAAAAAGACCGTAAGATTCCAATTTACAATATTTTAAAAACCATAAAGAAATGAGAATTTATATAACTCAGATAATTTAAGTATGTTGTACGAGGTCTGTCCGGAAAGTATCAAGCCATTTTGAATATATCAAGAACCAGCACGGTCTTGATGTAACTTAGCAATCAATTAGAGGGGACCTTACTGCGTATGGGGTTACTCAGTCAACAATGAGATGACATTGACTGAGCTTGTTTATTGTGTGATTGTTGCATTCACAATGACTGAGCTTGTTTATTGTGTGATCGTTGCATTCACAATGACTGAGCCTATCCATTCTTCACGTCTCCAACAGTCTCCCAGATCTGTCAGCCCCACCCCTACAATTCAGATTTGGATCCTTGTGACTTCTGGCTTTTCGCTATTGAAAGAGAGGAGATTTCAGACAGTGAACAAGATTAAGGAGAACACAATGAGGCAGCTGATGGCAATCCTGAAAGAAGACTTTGTAGACTGTTTTGAAAAGTGAAAGAGATGAGTTTGTGGGGTCCCAATGGGAGAATTTTGAAGGCACTATTACCCAAGGATTAACATAGGGTAGGTGGAGCTGACCTCCAATGTCCCTTTAGGATTCAAATTATTATGTCCAGCCAAACTGCAAAAATGGACATCTTTTTATGCAACTGCATAAACCAGTGTCACCTTAATTTGTAAGCTTTTATTTAAAAATTCATTTATTTATAAGAAAAGCAGTGGACGAATCAATAGCCTCAGTGATTAGAATCCCTGAAAATGAAATCAATAGAAACTCTGACAGAGAAAATTTAAATATATTTTTTTCTTTCTATTTTAAGTGTTTTCAATCTATTAGACCTTCAAACCTTCTGGAAATTTGTCAGTTGTGAGAAAAAGATTTTTTCAAAGGTTTTAGAGGGAGGTTCCATTTACAATGTAACTATAATGCTGAACTGGACCCTTACTTTCCATTCGTCATAGGAAATATGTGATGCGAGTGAACCCTGCACCCCCCTTATTTCATTTTATGAAATCTCTATAAAATATCATTTGCTTTCCTGTGTTGTTATATTTTAATTTTTTTGTTTCCCAGACAACGCCGGCTACCCAGCTAGTATCTAATATACGCCCACAAAAATTGTGAACGAGATTTGGGTTTCCAATCAAAATTTCTTGAAGATTACCATCGGTAACATACACCTGAAAAAGGCCAGTGTGCACAACAGCTAAAACAGTGATTAAAACAACAAAAATGAGGATACATGGAATAATGACAATACTATATAAACTCAGGCCTTCAAACAAAAGATGATTGTCTATAACTTTGAGAAGAGTCATTAAGATACCAACTTTTGCTCAGATCTCTTCTTAACAAGAAAGATGAGAAGAAGAGATTAGATTGTCTGAACAAAAGTTGGTATAAAAGGTAATTATGTTATTAGAATTGACAGTTTAGATTTTTTAGTATTTTATACATATTTACATATTTAATCTAAACACCCTACCCCTACCCACTTTATAGCTCATACACATACACAGACCCACTTAATCTAAACACCCACACTACACCAGGGACCCATAAGAAACTTTCAACCAAATAAACCAGGTCACCTAGGAATAGAAAACACCCTTCATGTCATTTCTACTACCTGGCATGGATAGTTTTACTTTTCTGCAGTGTTCAAATTTCTTCTGATGAAGTTGCTCACAGCAATGAAATGCATACAGGTTTATCTTCATGTTAATCTACCACATATTTATTTATAATTTATGTTTCAGACTTAATTATTATTATACACATAATAGCTCTATTCTGTCAGTAACACTTGACTATCTATCACTTGACTATTCCTGACTATCAACAATCCCTTTCTTCCTGATTTAAATTTTCTACAGTAAAAACTCACTATACTATTAATGGTCTGTGAGATTAGCTTGCTAATTACTACTCCATGGCAAGGTGCCCATCTATATTTTGTACATATAGCTGATTTTACTAGTATAAAGAGGAAATGCTATTTTCCCACTGTTTTCTTCAAAAAAATAATTATATTGTAAGAAATATTTCAGAAATCCCAGCTCATCATTTTATGTAAGACTTGAGCTATACTTGCAAAAACCATATTAATCCCTTTTTTCCAGATTACAATATAAATGCAGTCAGTTTTATATTAAGCTGAAAACAAATCTAGAAAGTAATTATTTGACAGAATAACTCATGTCATGTGACTAAACATACCTCACCATAATTTAACTGAATTTTCTTTTCTTTTTCTTTTTTTTACATTATTGTAAAATAATAACTATTGATGCATGATTTTGTCAACATTTGTATTGATTTCAAAAAAATATATATGTTTCCTATTATTATCAAAGAATATTGGATATTTTTTAAATGGCGTGTTCACGATATGAAGCAAGCTAAAAAAAATACGACATTTTCGTGGCAGGCTGAGGCTTTTATTTCTATAGCAGACAAGAATTACTGCTATTACTACTTACTAAAAACCGGTACTCCACCCGACCAAGTGAGACGCTTGTATGTCCTCTGTCTCACCTTTTCAGACCTTCATGTCGTCGAAATATTGAAGGGGGGTTCTTTATTTTGTTTATTCTAGCCGCGTCCTATACGCCTTGTTTCAATCTTTGTCAGATAAATAGATAGAAAACGAAACAAACAAAAACAAACACTCATAACGTCAACGGCACACTCAGATTCTCGATAAAAAATAATATACAATACAATAAAAAATATTTTACAAACCATAAAACAAAACAAAACAAAAAGGACAGTCACTTTTCTTTAGAGAGAGAATAATGAAACATGGGGTAGGGGCATGCGCGTGTAGGTCAGAGAACTGTATTTTGTCATGTGACCAACTTATCGTAAAACGTACTTATGACAAGCAGGAAAAGGATGAATACATTTTTTTTGTTTCAAATAAAGATTTATCTGCCATGTGATTTTTATTTTTCATGCATGTATAAAAAAAAAATCAATGCTATAGAAAAAGCACATTTGCAATATGAAGCATAGGGGGGGGGGGTTCTTTGCTGTTGTTGATTATACTGTTTTAATTTATGACCCCCAAATACATGAAGTTCCTGTGTAGACAATATATTTGGGAACCATACATCATAAACAGTGCTATTATGATATACATAAAAGGTCTGACTGCAAAGTATTCAGATGCATGAACACACACTCTCCAGTGTGGTTACTCAGTTAGGCAGTGAGACATGTTTGAGTAAGCTTGTGTACTGTGTTACCATCACATTCACAATGACCAAGCCTGCCCATTCTTCACGTGTCCTGTTGGGGTTTTGGCAAAACATTGCATCATCCAGGTCTGTCAGTCCCGCTACACTTCATATTTGGCTCCTTGTGACTTCTGGCTCTTTGCCATTGAAAAGAAGGAGATTTCAGACTGTGGCCGAGATTAAAGAGAATGCAACGAGGCAGCTGATAGTGATCCCAAAAGGGGGACTTTGCAGACTGTTTTTGTGATGACTTCTGCTTCGAAGGAAGTCACATAAGTCAAATAATGTATATGAAAAGAGAACCTACCTTATTTAGTATTAGTGGCTTTTAGTACTTGTTAGTAGTTGAGACAATAGGGAGGAAGAATAGAATATAGTGTTGTTAGCATTAGGAAGATTCAGTTGATCTTTTGATATGCTGATTTTGGAGATGCCGAAATAGGGGTGACTAGCTTTGTTCACAGGTTGATTTTGACTGAAGAGTATTGCCTAAAAGCGCGGCAAATTAGGGACGCTGATGTTGACCCCATGGTCAACTGTCTAGACAACAGGAAGTGCTTCTAAAAATATTCTGGCGGACCCCAATTTTTAGCATTTAGTTTTTAGACAGTAATTAATGAACTGCAACTTTTGATCTTTGAAATAATTTTATTTTAAATATATTACATTTATTCAAATCCTAATATATGTTACAGGTTTGTATACAATAATTATGTTATTCGATAGCTGTGTGATAAATGATATTGTTTCTCTGCCACAAGATTTGCAATATCAGGTTTAATATTTGACATGTTATTTCCCATGTCATATTCCACATTTAGTCAGTTTCGTTGTTTATTTTTATGTACAGCAATATGGAGAAAGCCCACTCACAAAAGTAAGTTGTACAAAAAGATCTCAGTTATCCTAATTTTCGATTCATGGTGTTAGAATATTTTTTAACATTTTATTTTTGTGTGAAAAAAGTATACAATTTGTATATACAAGCACACATCATAACAATCATATTTACCCGATATCTAGAGCCTTAAACCTTTGCGGTGGTGTAATGAACATTATAATTCTTTTTAAAATCATTTGTATCTGTTGATAGCACTACAAATTCTGTTAATTTATTCCAAAGTCCTACCACACTATTGCTAAAAAAGAATTTTCTGATATTCAATCTACTTCTATTTGGTTCTACCGTATATGCGTGGCCCCTCAGTCCCTTGTACCCGCTTCTAGTAAATTTGTGGACTCTCAGTCCCTTGTACCCCCTTCTAGTAAAAAATACATCAGGGTTTACTACTTCTTAACCATGCATAATCTTGAACATTTCTATTAAGTCTCCCCGACCCCTCCTATTTTCTAACAATGTTAATCCTAACACTTTTAGCCTATCCTCATAACTCATACTTTTTAATTCCGGTACTAACTTAGTTGCTCGTCTCTGAACTTTTTCTAAAAGATTTTTCTCTCTCTCCAAGTATGGTAACCAGGCCTATGCACAATACTCGAGGTGTGAACAGACATAAGTCTTATATAGTATAAGGAATGAGTCCTTGTCTATATATGAAAAAGTATGCTTAATCAGTCCTGGTACCCTGTTCACAATTAATTAAAATTTTTAACTACAGACACCCAACCATTATCTGACTGACCACCAAGCAGTGCCAGATTAACTATGTAGCAAATGCTACGGGCCCCGCAATTTTAGAGGCCCCGCAAAATCAACTAAGGAGGTCAAAATAGATTGAACAATCTCACACTGAGGGTTGAACATGAACTACTGCGTGATTCAGACATTTCCAGTATCATCGACAAATTCGCTCATGCTAAATCTAGAAAATATAACTTTTAAATTGTATTCAAATAGTTATTCGGACAATTGAACACCTTCTTGTTGTTTGTGTTGTAAACACAACGTTTTGGCCGATCCATTCTTCGGGCTTTTCAGGTGTAAAATCCGCGTGTGATGGGGTAAACAGAAGTTTTTATTTTTAAAGGGGGTAACCCTTATAACACAGGCCCGGGTGTTTCTGTGTCTTTGTCTTGTCGGGTTTAGGTCTGTTGAGAAGCGGAAGCCACATCGGGTTGAAATCCGCACTTGTCTGATGCATTTAGTCGACATGTTGATGTGAGCTGCTTCTTTGATTTGTCTCTGCTTCCAACATCGTTCAATCGTCCGATGAACCATTTGAATATTAATGACACTTCTCAAAACTATAGAAAATATCTTTTAAATTGTAGTTTTATTACTTTTGACCACAGTTTTGCAACCATTTAATTGGCTGGATACTTTCTAGACAGATGTAATGAAATACACTCTGGTCATGTGTTTGTGTGTTTGCTTGCTGGGGGTAGGAGGGTTGAGAAGAATGACGTTTTGGGGTGATAGTATTGGCATTTGCCCAAAAATGTCATATCAGATTCAGGGTTAGAAAATAGATCAAATGGCTGACCAAGAGAACAAAGAGATTTGACCAATCAGAGTATTTTTATGGGTGCACTATGATTTTAAATCAGGTGTCAGTTAGTCAGTTGGGCACACAGCAGCGACGGGTCAACAGATAGGGGTTTCACTCCTCAACCGTTGGGTGCGGGAGAGAATGGGAGGAAGAAGTGAATGTGGCCTGATTTGAACTGCTATCATCACTGTCAGTCCTTCAGTAACTTAACTAGGAAAATTTCAATGAAACAGAATTCAATACTCTGATTGATCCACGAACCAGCCCTGCATTGCTTTTTTTTTCAACGGAAATAAAAGGAACCCATATTTTCCTTGAAACTATTTATTTTGTCGTCTTTATCTCCGACCACGGAGGGCCTTTCTCCTGTATGTACCAATTGGTTTGTTTGCCTCCATAGATAAATCTCCCCCTTAAATGTGCAACCCTGGAACGACATGTCTCATCAGCAAGAAGAAATGCTGATTATACTACACAGACTTCATATTGAATTGCAGTTAATGGAACAGGATTAAAAGCTACCCATCTCAGTATTCCTTGTATACCTGCTTGTTGTACTATTAAAGAGTAATAAATCTCTCTTTTCTAATCTTGTTTGCAAAGTAGACTCATTTTCTTTACCAACTATCAAGTTGTTTGGAAGATAATGTTACGTTTTTGTAGACAAAATAAAAACCCGTTCAAATGTAACAAAAGTTAAATTTATTTGTCAAGAACATAATCATTATTATTTGCAATGACAAAAGCCGAGTATAATACTAATTCTTTCATTCCTCGTTGAAATAATCCAGATAGTGTTGAGCTCTTTTTTTACTTTTAAAGGTTTGGCCACTCAGAAAGTGTTCCAGTGACCTGAATAAATGACAAGCCTGGCTGCTGCAGGATCAAACACCACCCCTACTTCTATTCTGACTGAAGATGATTACTGCAACTTTTGTATTGTATATATAATGAATAAAAAATTACAACATAAATTTTCATAGATATGTAAGATTTGTCAGTTTGGCTTAGTCGGTAAGAGAATCATCTATCAATCACTTGGTCATGATTTTTAATCATGTTAATTTTATATATAAGTTATATACTTTTGTATTGTATATATAATAAATTTTCATAGATATATAAGACTTGTCATTTTGGCTCAGTCGGTAAGAGAGTCACCTACTGATCACTTGGTCATGGTTTCAAATTCTGGTAGGGAAATGTTCAT
>VCCN01003315.1:3980371-3997195 GCA_006491835.1 Architeuthis dux
AATAATCTCTTTTTCCAAATTTTCTTTTCTCTTCTTTACTGTTCTACACATTTTTTTTAATGGTTTAACCCCTAAAAAGTGGGTTTGATTTTTAATTTACCCTTTCTCTCGCTCTTTACGCAGATTTGAATATTTTCATTCTTTTCTCTATCCTTTAAAACCTATCTTTTTTATACATATGTATTCTACACCAACACGAAACATCCATAATATGAAAGATCGTTTTTAACATTAAAATTAAGAAAAGAAATATAGTTGTCTTTAATTAATACATTTTGTATTTTCGATTCTTTCTTACGTCACAACTGTTCATCAATAATAATAATAATTTCTTAAAAACCTTTTGATAAAAACGACGAAAAAATTAAGTACCATCCTGAATTATAATTTTAGTGTGGATTGTTTTAACCCCAATTAACAACATTCATAAATAACCCTGAGGTATTGTCAATATTACTTCTTTGGTTTCTTTTCTTAAAAAAAAACAAAAAAAACATTTAAATATCTTCTATTTAAAAATAAATTGGAAATCTATTTACTAATCTTTAGAATAATTCGAGAAAAGTTATCAATAAATTATTGATTAATTTGTCTAAAAAAAACCCAGAAAATTGTCTCTTGAGAAAAACTTGTCACAAATTGATTACCTTTTGGTACCACTTATCCAAAAATTCCTAATTATGATTATTAAAAAGAAAAAAACATTAATATAAAAATTATACAAATTGACTCCAGGCTTTTGACAGTTCCTTAAACATTTGTCACGACAATTAATTCCTAAGTAAGTATAAATTAGAAATTCTGTATTGGACCAAAAAATCTTTTTATTCCCTCTAAAAAATAAATTACCATTTATGGTAACAAAATCGTACGAATTCTATATTCAACCAAAAAACAAACACACAAACAACCAACGAACATAACAAGCAACAATCCATTCTGCATTTTTATTTTAATTTCCCAATCAAATACAATCTTTGTCATTGATTAAAAATCGAAATAAGTATTTATTTTGATATTTCCATTTCTGCATACGTCCTGTTTTTCTCTTATGATCAATATGATAAGTACAGTATGCCTTTGCAGTGGACACAAAGTTAGGGATCAGTTTTCATTAGATGAATATAACAAATTGATCCCTCTTACTGTTGTTAATGTTAACACCATTGCCTTGTTAGTAGCAGCCAGCTTCCTTTTGACTGATTTCTGCTACCTACTAACTGAATTTTTAGTGACTATGCTATTTATTTTCTGTTACTAGAGTATCCTTGCCGTCAAAAATGACGGCATATATGAAATTGATATTTCATATGTACACTGTACAAAGACTATTGAAATGTTTTTGTCTAATTTTTTCTACAGTTGGTAAAATTTGGTGTTATAGACTAAAAATATACAAATACACACGGAGTATTATAGTAGATATGCTTCTGTAAAATATAATGATTTTTTTTAAATACGTCATAAAATTAAGCGCTATTAAATTAATTTTCGCAAATAATTGGGCATCGAAAAAAAATACTAAAAATCGAAAAAAATAATAATAAATTTATTCTGTATAATTTTTATTATTTTTAAAAATCTCTGATAATCGTCTTTATTTTCTTTCCTTATCTCTCAAAGTGTCAACTGCACTGTAAAAGTGTAACAAACCTACCCCCTACCCCCCCCAATAAATAAAACAAAATCGCTGTAGGAATTGTCAAATAAAATTATTTTTTACCTTTATCATGTGAAGATAGCTAAAGAGTATGAGAAATAAGCAAATATAAGAGACATTCCCTTAAACTTGTAAGGAATAATAAGGATACACACAGCTGATAGAACCAATCAAATAACAAAATAATTCCATTTCTATCCAATTTTGATTTAATAATATCTTTTAATGTTAGATTATTTTATTTGCTTTAATTTTTCCTATGCGTTGTCAGATGCACCCTGGTCTTCATAAATGCAATTCTTGGTAATTAAAGGCTTCAAATTCAAAATTTGATACAGAAAAGAATAAGACAAACTATCGAGTATTCATGTTTCTTTAAAAACAGATTCAACCAAAGTGCATCTTAAACAGAAACTTTGAGTATAATATGAAATAAAACGATATTCAGTCGGTTGGTTAGGTATCAATCCAAACTGGTGATGACAATCATCATCAGTAGTACTAGTGTTTATCGTTATTGGATTGCCAATACCCCTTTCCCTGATGATCACTCAAACTACTGATGAAAACTACTTCCTCATTTCATTGCCATAACGATCAGTTTGCGTTACATTCGATGACGTTGATTTCTAAGCTATTACTTAATAATTGGGAAACGTCTCTTTACACCATGTTTTAAAATCATCGAAAACCGAATTGAATTCTTAAGTATTCCTCATCCAATTCACAACTAATTAGCCATCTCTCTCTCTCTCTCTCTCTCTAGACTACTGCTTATGTCTATCGTTATCAGTTGGCGTATGAAAAAGAAAGAGAGACTGTAAAAAATGTCCCCCGAACAGGTGACACTAGTCCGTGTAGTGTGTATAAACAAGTAACCGAACCGACATAAAAAAAACAACAACTCTTGTTGTTGGGGGGAAGAAATAGTGCATATCTTACTATAACAAAACCGGAACAGTTTTAAAACTGTTCAAATTACAATTTAAAGAAATGTTTTATACGTCTTGTATTTGCAAGGCTGCTTCAATGTAATGCTTGCTTCTTAGTGCTGGGATTAAGATGGAGAAGAAAAGACAACAAAAAAAGATAATAGATAAATGTATTTAATCAATTTCTATTTATTATTTAATAAAAAAAAAATGGGCTCGGTCTTGTATCTGAGAAGAAAATTAGTTTATATTATTCCTAAAATTCTGTCAGTAGAAAAAGCGGTGTTCTGATAGAGGGGGTTCTGTTCGCCACTCGAAGATTTAGTATTATAATTAATTTTGATTGTTGTCTCTATTGGTATTAAATTACTATAATTTTGTGACAGATTACTACACTACAAGTTAAGTGAGACAATTTACTACCATTAAGGAGTAAGTGTCGTAGCTCATCTGGTTACGATGTTGTTAATGTTCGTGGTCTCAGTGCGAACATCTAGACTGCGCAATCTTACACACCCATGCTCGATGTGCTATTATCAGTCGATTTGTGTTTTTATAAAATCTGCAATTATCCCTACTAACCAAAGGTACTATAATAAAAGAAAGCGCTACTTAGGAGTTTAGTTTGTATGATTGAGACGTTTTTAAACACTAAGCAGCTAGCTAGGAGTGACTGTGTTAGTTGCACTTTTGACAATGACTTTTCTTTCCAGCACATATTGCTCTTGTAAAATCCACGACGAAAGTGACAGTAGACATTTCTACTGTTGTAGTCGTCGTCGCTGTCGTCTTGTCTACTGCAAGTGTCATAGAACCTCTCGAATTACCACCAATACTACTAGTAATATGTAGTAGTTTGGTAGTAAGCTGAAACTATGTTGCTGCTACCTCATACAACTATTATTGGCTAGTGCTACTTTTATTTACTACATTTTAGTGCTTTTTTCCCTCTCCAAATCACACCTACCTAGCCAATTCCCCGTTAGTGGATCATCAACCATATTAAATTTTATTTTTATTCATTTTTTAAAATTATATATGCACAGATATTTTGAGATCGTGACATTTTTCTTTGAATTGGGGGCACTGCTGTGTTGAATTCTGCTCATCGTTGTACGTAAAGAAAGAAAACTGTCTGTGTTGTTACCTTTACCTCAGTACCTGCCATATGTGTAGTGTAGAATATGACAGATTAGTTTCATTTTGCGTCAAATTTTAACAAGTATCGTAGTCATTTTCGTTTCCCCTCATATTAAATTATACCTTTAAACACACACACACACACACACACACACGAAAATGCTTTTGAATGAGATTGTCGTTAAATTCTTTTTTGCATATTATTTTGTAATACACTAGACTCTTAAAAAGAAATTTCTGACGTTTTTATTCTGTTCTTTTGCTCTAAATCTCAAGAAGACTAAGACCACATGAAACGAAAATCATCGAAATTTGCGTGTTATTGAAGTTTTTAAAAAATAAACCTAAACTCCTTAAAATCGTTTACGTTGTTGCGCATTTAATAATGAGTCTCACAAATTTGACAGAAGCTTTATTAGATTACAAGTTATGGGGCTTAGTGCATAACATTTCTTGGGGGGGGGGGTCTATTTTTGTATGCATCTATTATTTTCAAACAAATCGGAACAAAAATGAAATATTCATAAAATCATGTTTAATTTAACGCAAAACCTATGGTTAATAATCTATCTCTATAAACCCCAAAACAAATTGAAACACTGAAAAACATTGAAAATAAAGACATTTGGGGGGGACTCCCTAAAATCTTGGGGCCCTGTGCAGCTGCAACTGTTTGCACTGCCTTAAGTACGGCCCTGAATAAACGTCTTATTAGTCTTAAGACACCAAGCATCAAATTTGAGCTTTAGATGCATCAACTTTATTAACCCAAATGATACAATTAACCCTAAGTGAACCCTAATTAAAGGTACACGAATCCTAGATTAGCACTTAACTAAGCCAAATCCTTTGCTCCAAATACTCCAGGAGGAACCTGTTGACTGAAAGTTCCTTTCAAGTCCCCACTCAAATGAATGGTTTAATTTAGGGTAAGAAGATTCAAACCATAACGTTTACATTACCTTTGACGTACCAGCTTATAATATTGAATTTTTTATACAATGAAAAAATTATTAGTACTTTGGGTGACGCTGTTTTTATAATTTTTTATTTATTTATATATAATGACATTTATTAGTTGAGAACCTATATTTGCTCGGCGTCGGTGTTAGCGACTGCTAAACGAGCGGCCTAAATCGTAAATGTGTATAAAGAAATAAAATCTGTGCAGGGATTGAGCCTGCGTCCACCTTGGAAGCTACCTTATACGCAAGTACTGCTCTACCGACTGAGCTAACAAAGCAGTACCTGTGTATAAGGTAGTTTCCCAAGGTGGATGCAGGCTCGATCCCTGCACAGAGTTCTTTTCTTTATTCACATTTACGATTTAGGCCGTTAGTTTAGCAGTCGCTGACACCGGCGCAGAGCAAATATAGGTTCTCAACTAATAAATGTCATTATAATTATCATATTCTGTCGGATATAAAATTATACAAATTTTGAGTCAATTTTTATTTATTTTGTTAGTTTATTGCAATAATTAAAACTTGTATACTGAAAAGCAAAGTGTCCGTCTCTTAAGAGACAACTCCTATCGGAGTATCCAGCCAGTGAGGAAGTCCCGGTTTCCATTGCATGCATCAGCTTAGTGATCCTTGCATGTTTCGAATCTGGTCGAGACCAGGACTTTATTCTTACAAGTTTTTATGACCACCCCCTTAGCAGGATGTAAGTCCATTGAAGGGATACTTTCACCCTAATCACAATTAGCTGCTGAGCGAACAGGGAAATTTGTCTTAATGATGAGTTTTTCCACACTATTCGCTCATACTGGGAATCGAGCCTGAGACCTTCTGCATGTGAGGCAGAAGTACTAACCATTACACTATCCGAGTGGACAGTATACTGAAAGAGGACCTCTAAAACTAGATTGCTAGTTTCAACATTATCTGACAGATAATTCAGTTGTTTACAAATTTTAGCGGGGATAATCGTTAATTTATATTTTTCTTTATTCACTTACATACCAATTCCCATGAAAAAATTCAGATATATAATGAATTTCTATGAAACTGAATTTGATTCAGTTGAAGAGTCCATAGTTTCAAATGGTGGGTGGAAGTATTTTTGTGAGTGGAAGAGTGCAGTGTTATGGACAAAACAAAAAGGTCACACTGTTCATTATATAAGTATATATTAACTTAGCATGAGTTGTTATCAAACCATCTATAATGGGAGATCTAATCGAACCCACTAACAATGGCCATCGAGATTAGCTTGCTGATCATTGCTATACAATGTGCATCCTGATCCATTATTTTCCATATTATTTATTAACATAGCAGTTTTGTATCAGATTATCAATAGTGGTAGATCCAATGAGGATTAAATGCACAAACAACTGCCAACAGGTTTAACTTGCTGAGCATTGCTATATGGCATGCATCCTGATCTATTTTTTCTCCATATTTTATTAATGCAGCATAGTTTAGTATTAGACCATCATTAGAGGGTGATCCAATGTATCCTGATCAGTTTTTATTTTTTTCATATTATTTATTAACATGGCAGACCATTAATTGAGGATCGAACCCATTAACATTGGCCAGTAAGATTAGCTTGCTGATCATTGTTTCACAATGTGCGTCCTGATCCATTTTTTTTTTTATTTTTTTTTTTTTTTTTTTTTTTTTTTTTTCCATATGATCTATTAGTTAATCCCGGTGAACAAAATTCACGGATGTACTTGGATTGAGATTTAAAAAAAAATTTTTTTTAAGGAAAAGAATACTGAATTTGTTTACGAGGAAGAGTGCATAGTTTGAAATGGTGTGTTGGAGATATTTTTATCAGCAACATTTTTACCCCTGAGTGGAAGAGTCCAGTGTTACGGACAGCAAACCAAGAAAATCACACTGTTCATTATTAGAGTAGATTATCATTCAATTTTGTTGCTTCTGGTGTCTGCTGATTTCCTGTGTTCACTGACAACAATGAATATGTAGCTATCAAGACTAGCCCAAAATTTAGATGTCCATGTTTTGAACCATAACTGGGCAATAAAATTGGTTTAAAAGATTTGTTTTTACCAATGAGCCACACCAGTGTCCTCCTATTGTAAGAGTTATATTACAGTGGCAGTACATGTTTTAAAACATTTATGTAGCTTTGAATTTTACTTGTTCAAGATATAGGATTGGGCATGATGAGTGGACGTATCCGGCATTTTCATTGCGCGCAAGATAATCGCCGGAATTTTCATAGCATAAATAGCGATTTCTTATCCATATTTTATAGCCGAAACGATAACATCAGCTTAATGTGTTGTCACTGTTTAAGCAAAGTAAAGACGTTGTTTGTCAATGATTCCACATGAAATCGAAATGTGGGAAATTTAAAAGTCTGGCAAAACCAGCATATTATTCAATTTTAATAAAATGTTTAATACTTATTTATTAAAGGATGAATTTTTAACCAGGAAAATAAGTAAAATAATTTTTTGGTCAGCAAATGTTCAGTTTTACTTGATTAATTATAATTCAGGCTTTTGATCGGTGTAAACAATTTTTTTTACTCAATATTTTTTTTAAAACAGATTTTTAATTTTTTTCGGTTATTGCGCATTGTAGAACTTGTTATAACTTGTTGTCTGGGTCAATCATATGCTAAACTGCGAAAAATGAAAATAGCTATGATGCTTAAAGCCTCCCAGTCAATTTATACGAATAACAAAACAGAAAATAATGTATTAAAAATACAGGCGGTAAATATTTCTTCATCATCATGCTATATTTAATTATTTATTCTTGTTATAATATTTTTCTATAAGTTTCAGTCTGACCAATCTATAAAAAGAATAACAAATATACATTTTAAACAATTTCTAGTTTGCTATTAGCAACACCAGATGAACAGGGAGTTTTATCGTTTTGTTTCATTTTGGCTATAAAAAGTTGCTAGGAAATAGCACGATTAAAATGCCAGCTACGAAAGTGCTGTAACCCGATGAGTGGACATATCCCTCACTTTTCAAAGGTTCGCTTTACAAAAAAAAAAAGGTGAAAAGCAGAAATAATGTTCAGCATTTGTTATGCTGTGAACCTTTATAGAGGCAGGTCACGCACTCTTCCACTCTCTCCTACACATCTACCTCCCACCAACCCAACCTCCAACGACTCAGCCTAACATACCATCATCACCATTTTGGGGGTCTTGGAATGCTCAAAAACCTTTCTTATATACATTTATGGTAATTGCTTCTTCACTTTACACCATTTCGGCTTACAAAAGGTTTTTATAAGAATGCTCTACTCTTGAATAGCGGGCGAAACCTGTATAATGTTTCCTCCATGATTCAAATGTCCTCACCAAAGCTTAAATCTAAAGCATCTGGTTTAAAGAAGCAAATTTCTTTACCAGGTAAGCCATCCTCATAAGACTGATACAACTATAGCAATACCTTGAAAACAGTATGGTTTTGATTATTGTGAGTTTTGATGTAGTACAGTTAAGGTATTGCTGTACAAATTAATTTAACTAATTATAAGCTGAAAAAAAACCCAATAAATTATAATAAGACCTTGAACAGCGCCATTTTGAACATACAGAAAATTTTGGAACGAATTAACTGCACTAATCAAGGTATACCTGTATTACAATGAATCAAATTAGTACAGATTAATTTGCCTCCCCACGAAGGCAAAATGTGATACACGGTAGAGTTTGATTGGGTACCCTCCGACGTACGTGTAGGTAGAATAAAAAATTATCCAGTTCCCTCGGCCTTGCTTTTTGGCACGCCACAGGCATCAGGGAATGCCCTGACCCTATCCTCTTACCACAACGGGATGGTGCAATCTGGGGAGGGGATTCCCATGAACGAGACATTTATAGTTTTGGGGTCGACAAGGAAATCCTGAGCCAAGTAGTAGTAGGTGTAGTTGAGTATCTCTTCACCAAATATATAGGTAAATCGATAAATCTGTAACCTAATGATGAAAAAAGCATTTGTTTTACGCAACAAATAATTATTTTTCAACATCATCTCCTTTCTTGTCAATGCACGTAATTCAGTGATGAATATTAATCATATAGATCGAATATTATACAGTGAACATTTCAGTCAGGCTGTGGACTTATTGATGCACCTTTGTATATCTTCCTGTTGCTTTCCTAAAAAAAAACCAAAAAAACATTGAAATAGATACAAGGCATCCATCATCAGAGGAGAACATTGAATGAGGAAGAATAACTGCAAATTCATATTAATTGATTTAAAGATTTTGAAATTTACCCTTTTTTTTTTTTCTGCCTTGTTCGTCTTTTTTGATCATCAATGAACAAAATAATTTGAACCTACTGGTCAAACACTGTCCCTAACTCTCATTTAATATCTGTCTATCTCTGATTAGCTTTTCAAGAATTTCATTTTTTTAAAAATGTATTACTTCTTTCCGTACATCTATATTTGAGTGTGTTTATCTATCTTGACATTTTGCTTAATCTATTTCAGTTTTATCATCTCTTTCTCTTGTTCTCATTGTTTACATTGGTTACTGTGCTATATTCATTCTATATATTATTCTGCTTGTTTGAATGTACGACTGTTACACTTTCTGATTAATATTCATTTCTTTGGTGTCTTCTCACACCAATAAAACGTGTTGATTTATTTGTTAATATGTTCTTCAGTTTTAGTACTCCTTTCCCCTTTTGATGTTTCACCAATTATAAAGTGGGTAAAAAAAGGAGTCAATTGTGCCCACAGGAACTAAAGCATAGTATTTTACAACAATAACATTTAAATTCTCCTCATATCTTTCATCCTTTCTCTTCTCCTTCCCCACCCGACCTAGCAATGTAGTGAACAAGAATAAGAATGGAAGAGGGTGCTTATGCTTGAATGGGAGCAAAAGGGACTCAACCTTCACTATAACTGTCATTCATTCATTACTCCTCCTTCACAAGTCTAAAGCATAAAAATTAAATTATAATAGTAGTAGACCACAGGAATATAGACAGATAGCAAAAATAATCAATATTAGTTTCATTTTCCTTTACATGTTATTATACTTAATATAGATACATTCCATAGGTGATAAATTACTTTAACAAAACTATATACTTAATTACAAAAATCTATATGCAAAAGTAATGATATCTTAATCATCAACACCCATGTAATTTCCACTGGTCCAGCTGTTATTCTCTAAAATTAATACAATTCTCCATAGTAATATGGCCTGTGTCAGACTAATCTTAGTAAACATCTAAATTTGGCCAAAGCCTATTTGCTTAATTTTGTTTCCTTTCTTCCTGTTCACACATTTTTTTATCATTCATTTGTTAATATTTTTGTTAGATTTACTTCTCCCCAGATATTAATTTCTTAATTCAAATTCTTTCCTTTACATTTCATGTACTACTCACATAGGAATCTCAATAACATTAGCTTAGCATATCCTATTTGTTAACCTCGTATTTTTTCTTGTCTCTCTCTTTGCAGGGGAGCTTTCTCAATTGTACGGAGATGTGTTCAGAAATCCACAGGCTTGGAATTTGCTGCCAAAATAATAAATACGAAGAAACTCTCTGCTAGAGGTAGGTAATTTGTCTCTGTACGAGACAGGTGCTCAGATGGGGAATTACATATTCTGGCCTTCCCCAACCACAAATGAACATTTTTTATGTGTCTGTGCACAAAAGTGTGTAGTATGTGTATACATAGACGTCTCTAAATTCTTTGGAATAGAGTTTCATAGTGTTTTTTTGTTTGTTTTTTTTAACTCATTTTATATTACAAATAGATGTTTTTAAAAAATGGCTTCTGGAGTATCATTGATAATACATGTATAAAATTTACAAATCTTTATAAAAAGAGGAAATATGAAAAAGAAAAAAAATCAGTTATGATAGTTATTTTTGTTATAGTAAATAAATTTGTTGTTATTAATGGGAAAATGGTGTTCTAACTTGCCCTGAAATAAGAAAATCACATACTTTTTGTTTTGAGCTGTATAACGAATGATCTAATGCTGTCTAAAGGAAATATAAAGACAGGTAAATAATAACCATTGTAACTGGTAACTTAATTATACATTACACATTACATACATGTTGAATATAACCACAAACAGACTTTAAATTGTTACATATTAGATATTTCTCATAATATTTGTATTAATATGGTAATAATATTAGTAATAGTGAACTAATGAAATAATAAAAACAGAGGTACCTAATTGTGATAATCATAAATTGGGATACCTTTATTAATTATAATAGTTGTAATAACTTAACTAATAGTAATAATATATATAGTAAGACTTTTAGTAAAAATTGTAATTTACAGAAAGATGATTGAATAATAATATTGGTTATGACTAATTAATAAATAACAACATAATAGATATTTTAGAATCTTACATTAGTCTGGTTCAAGGTCACTTATGTAGAGTGCCCAGAGAGGATTTGATTTAGTATTAATGGCCAGAGAAACTAGTTTAATTTCTCAACCATGATGGGTGTCCTAGCAATAATAGCAATTTACTGAACATAACTTAGTCTGGCACAAAGCCACTATTGTAGAGCACCCATGCTTACTAACAATTGCTTGCAAGACTAGGTTACTACGCCATTGTTCCTAAGTAGGCACCTTCCTAATAGCTTTTAGTAATAATTATTGTGTTATTAATAGATGTAATAGAAAATATTAAATAACAGTAAATAATGATTGTAGGTGAAATACTAGCCATATTAACTAGTTATATTTGTTATAAAATAGTAATGACAGGAAGTAATAAAACAATTTTTGATAGGAGAAAACATGAATGGCTTGGCTTTACGAACAAAGATTTTTGGGGATGGTTTTCCACAGTATTAGGACCATAGACGCTGGGGCCTATGTGCAGAGTAACCCTCCAGCCTGAGCAATGTAGTTTTAAGGTGAAGTGCGACATAAGGGGAAAACATAATAATAAAGAAACATACACGCACACACGTGTGTGTGTGTGTGTATATATATGAAATCAAATGATGGATAATTTTATATCCGACATAATATGATTATAAAGACATTTATTAGTTGAGAACCTATATTTGCCTGGCGCTGATGTAAGCGACTGCTAAATCCCCGCACTGAGCTCGTTTCTTTATTCACATTTACGATTTAGGCCGCTCATTTAGCAGTCGCGCACACTGGCAAATATAGGTTCTCAACTAATAAATGTCTTTAATGTCTGTGTGTATTAATGCATTCAGTATAAATATCTATCCTTGTTTTTGTGGAGTTCGAGAAGTTTCTTCACATTCTCTTACTTCCTTTAAGACTTGATAGTTCACAACTTCAAAGCTGTTAATAGTGTAAATGAATGTTTACATCTTATCAATTTCATCATTTTATTAAAAAGTGACTGAACTCTTTTAAGTGGAAGAGTCCATTGTTTCAAATGGTGGGTAGGAGATATTTTCATCAGAACTTTTACCTTTAAGTGGAAGATTCCATTGTTACGAACAGAAAAAGTCACACTGTACATTATATAGACATTACAGATTTTGACATGCTTTTTTTAGGAGTAGTGTAATAGCATTATTTCTATTAATACCATGTCTACTACTGTGCAGTTAGTAAATAACAGGTGCAGTTATATGTCTTGTAAACATATTAATCATAGTTTTACATTCTTTTTGTTCTTTTGAGTATGACTAATTTTTTGGGAATAACATGATCAGGCTTTCTTGATATTGTTCTTCATATTATCAACCTACTACTTCATCAGCCAAACATAAATGATAAACATTTTCTTTCAGTAGTATTTTTTGGCTTCATTGCTGTACTCTAATATGGTCATGATAATATGATAGTACTATTACTTGTAGTAGTAGTACTACTACTACTACTGTTGCTGTTGTGTGACACTGGTAGTTCTGTTGAGGGCATAACTTTCTAAATATGCCAAAAAATAAAAAATAATCACTTTAGACTTATTCTTGAGGTTGATTGTAGAGAGGTCAGTTAGTTATACCAATACTTACAAGTTACAACTATCACTCCAATTAGTGTATACTAGTTATATAGAAAGTTAGTGTTGTTCGTAGCTGTGGTTTGTTTCACAATATGTCACTGTCATCTTGACATTTTTCACATCATTTCCAAGATCCATACCAGCCTTCACCGAAAAATAAATGTCATCATCATCTTACTTGGTTATCATGTTGATATAAATAAAATACACGATAATCCTTGCAGATCCGGGCCTAAAAACAACTAGTGTAAAAACAATGGCTAAAAGTGGCTAGATTTTTTCATTTCCAGCTAAAAATGTTAAGTACGCTCGAAAAATCATATATTTATTAAAATAAAGTTTAAACATTTAAATAATATATCTATTAAAATAAAATTTAAAGATTAATTAATTAATAGGGTACATAACATTTCAGGAACCTTTGTATGATTTTTCGTGCGTACTTAACATTTTTAGCTATAAAGTTAGCTGGAAATTAAAAGATCTAGCCACTTTTAGCTATTTTTTAAAAACACTTATCGATTTTAGGCCTGGATCTGCAAGGATTACCAAATACACTTTAGCTGGATCTGCTTTGAAAGGCATCTTAAAAGTGTTTGATCCATGTCTCTTTTTTTATCAACTGATTTGAATGTTATCATAAGTGTGGTGCTAAGACAGAGAAAAGACAAAAAAACTTTAATTGTTTAAGTGTTTGCTATTTTAATAAATACAAGCTTCAAGTTTATGACTTTATGCAATGTAAAATGGTTTCAGAGTTTGGGTACCAAATAATTAAATTGATGAAATAGTTTTAGTCCTATTTGTTATTTACAACAATGCCTTCAGGGCACACATGTCCATGTATAAACATGCACTAGTGCCACAGTTAGGATTGCTCAGAACAGGTAAAGGTTATATGTACCAGGATGTGGACAGGCTCCATTAAATGTTAACCAACCCAAGATATAGGTGACGTGGTGCATGAATAGTGAGGCTCATTGTCACTAACTTTAACTTTAAACTAATTAAAACTATTTTTCTCATAGTCTTGTATTTATCATTGTATTTATCATGTTTTAGTATATTAGTATTAAAAAAAAATCTACTTGTGCAGATAAAGCTAGTGAAGCAAGGAACTGAAGGTCTATTTCCATCTCTGGTGACTGGTTAGTGAAGCTCATGCTCATCTAGTTGAATGAAAGACCTTTCTATTAATCAGTTTTGTAAAATCTTTAACATCTTTTTTTTTTGTTGTGTTGTGGAGACGGCGGTCGTGTTATTTCATCCGCCTGTTTTTATTCTTGTATTTTTACTTGAGCAATGTGTTATAATCCACATCCGACTTGCTAGGCCCATTCAAATTCACCAGAGCTCTGTTAAACATACATTTGGGAACATATTCCCTACTTTGTCTGTTGCCAACCTTATGGTGCTGGACAAGGGGTTAGACTTTCCCAGTTTGGAATCATAGTTTGTCCGTCTCCTAAACTGGTTGCCAACCAAGGCTGTTATTTACCCATGGGGGGGGGGTATTATGATTAGCATTTTCAGATACAGCTTATTGATGAAGGTGAGAGTTATGCCGTTTCATTTTTGGTGCCAGATTAACTCATTAACTGCGAATGACGGGAATTTCCGTCATTGCAGTTCTTTGGCTAACTCAACAAAATTTCTGTTTTGTTGTGATTGATGGCAACTAAGCTCTATCTGTGTGTCAGGGCTTTTATCTTGCAATGGACAAGGGTTTTTATCTTGCAATGGTAACTATTACTCTACACCACCTTCCACAGTTAATGGGTTAAATTTTGTATCACAAATTAGGAGCAGGAAGGAAAACTTCAAACTAGGTTTTACTAAGCCGTCTCATGTTCTGTTCTGTACTTATAACAAATTGGTGATATCCAAATATAACTCATCAATTACAGACACGGATTCTTGTTTAGCTGCAGGGAATTGAACTGAAATAATCCTTAATAATTGGACACACCCACTTAAAGGAAAATTGACTTTGATCAAATATAATTATACTTAGTAGTAGTCAGTCTTGTGTAAATAAATAAATCTTGTAATAAAACAAGAGTGCACACTACTCGCCGACTCGGTATTAACCTTGAACATCATCGATTTTACAAGTACATGAAGATATCTGGACATAGCGTGTGAAAGAACCTGGATGCTCATTCACAAGTTCGAACTCGAGCCGAACATTTGTTACCCTAATTTAAAACGTCTTTTTACGAAAAGCTTCTCACATGTAGTAGTGGTAGCAATCCTATTTGACTACTACTACCACCGCCACCACCCTTTCTGAGCGCTGTACTACCGCTACTACTACTAGTAGTACTACTATGGTTATTTTTCTCCATCGATTTGTACAAATCTGGAATACCCCCCCCCCCTCAGCCCCTTTTCTTGTCCATTATTATTTCACCCACGCTTGGTATGTTGTCAGTTAAAGAAGGGGAACAAATAGAAGAAAATATACACACTGTCATCATTGTAGGTGAATTTAATCTAATCAGTTTCTCTTTTGTTACCCTTGTGAAAAAATTAGAAAATGATATCTTATGAATTATTTGTTTTTATTATTTGGCGGGGGTAATGGAATTATCACCTGTCTAGTCCCTAGCTACCTAGAGAATCAACTGTTACATTTTGTTTTTAATTTATGCTTTTACATATTTATATCCGACACCTTGTTTAGTTTACTGCTATCGAAATAGTTATATCGTTAAGTTTTATTTATTTATTTAATTAGATAAATATTGACTTAGGTTTTCATTGCAATGACACAAATGACATGTCACCTGACTCTCGTCCAAGTCCTATATCAACCTGTGTTGTGTGTCTGTATCCATAAAAGAGATAGATATATCGATATGGTCGACTGAAACTATTTTGTTATTTTTTTACGTCTATCCTTATTCAATTCAAATATACACTTTACTTTGATGTTCTCATTTGTTATATTTTTAAAAATTGTGTTCTTTGTGGAACTCACTGGAAAACGTATGCTTTTCAAAAGCAAACTACCTACCTTAGTACATAACTTACATTGGTGCCCTATTTTTTTAAAAAGTCTTTTCATTTTTAGTCATAGGTGTGGTTTTAAAACGCGTTGAATCTGACGCACTCATTTTTCTTCGACCCGTAGGGATGCTGACAACAATGTGTTTTGCTTGCAAAGTCGGCAAAATAACATTAAGTTCGCCGTATTAGCTTTGCCAGCTCTCAAGTTAACTAGAGCAAGGAGAATTATGACCCAAATAGATGTCGATGAGTTAAAAATAGTTAATAATATTCATTCTTCTCGTTTGAGTCAGTTGTTGTTTCGTCAACCTACGCATAACTTAAATTTCTGTCTCCCACACCTCAATAAGAATCATTAGCATTTCATTTTAGTGATCGTTCGTTCGTCAACTGTCTTGGATATCTACAGGAATGGTAAAAAGGGTTCTGAATCTGTATTATTATTAGCAGAAGCGGTACTTACAACTAGAAATAGTAGTAGCTGTTGTAGTAAGTTGTAAAGTAGTACGCTAAGTGTAGAATGAACACGGGGGAGGGTGGCGCACTTCAGTTAGTGAGTGGGTAAAAAGCTCTACGAGGGAAGAGGAGAGAAGACAGACATTTTCTGGTATGCATAGCTTTACTCTTGTCTATTTTGGATGAGGGTCGCCGCCCGCACCCCCTCCCATCGTCTACTTCCCTTCCTTCTTTCATGCATCCCCTGATTTCAAATAAATATGTTGTTGCCTTTTCTTTCTCCATTCTACGTACGTACCTGTGAGTCGGTATATATCGCAGATTTTTCAAATAATACTCGTCGTCTCAAATGGTCTTCTTAACCGTGAGAGTTGTCTAGGGCCTGTCTACGCCCCTAGATTCGAACTCTGTTTTATTCTTAGAACCGGTAAATTATGTTCTGGAAGCACATATTCCGTTTTGAAAATTCATGTTTTATTTGTAAACGAATCTCGCTGTATGTAGTTTCTTTTGCAAATAAGCAGGTTTGAAATATGTTCCCTAAAGTAGTTTTTATCTTTGCTGAATCAAGTGGGGTAATTTAATTAATTAGCAATTATGGGCTTTGAAACTAATTAATAATTAGCCTAGGACCAGAAAAAGAACTATGACATCTATTCGC
>VCCN01003315.1:3997318-4018734 GCA_006491835.1 Architeuthis dux
AAAAGTTCTATCTCTCTTCCTTCTGTATGTTTTCATTCATATCATAGATATCTTGTATTTTACAAGTATTTTTGATTTGTAAGCGCAATGAGCAGGGGATCTTGCCCTGGTTTGAAATCAGGGTTCTTTTAGATGAAATTGTGGTAATTTGTTAGATATTTGGGTTGGCACCTCTTGTACTTTTTCTACAAACCATCATGTAGCCAATATAATAGGCAACATGTCCGTCCGTCTGTCACACTTTAAAAATTTTAGGTTGAAAGTGGTAGGAGTAGAGGAGGTTCACAAAGACCACAGGATAGGGGTACGCAAAAGGGTAGGGGGTGAAACAAGAATATTGCTAGAGGAATATCTAGAAGAGGTGGAATTGAACTTGCTTTCGGGTATTTGTGAGTGAAAGATTTGGTTAAGTGCCATTGATGGTCACTTCAGGCCACTCTCATGAGTTTCTTTTCATATACTACAGGGCTTTAGATTTCCTCCCCTAGGTATACCGTTAGCAAAACAAGTATTTTACTACATTATTTTCAAACTTGGCTAGTTTTTTCCATCATCTTAATTTCAGTTGTTTTTATATACAACTTTCAATTCGGACCGCTACAACAACGAATAACAGTGCGGTCGGATAGTAAAGAATAACCCTTCGGTGAGAATTGAACTCACACCCTCATTGACAGAGGGAGTCTAGTTTACACCTAGCTGCTTTTACCAATCAGCCACAAAGACTTCATAGATTAGCAGAAGCTGATTTACACTTTTAAACTCACTCCTTACATCTGACTCTGTGCCATATAATAATGTGTTACAACTACTTCATCCAATAATAATAATAAAGATTGAAGTATTTTACTAGTTGTGTATATTATTGAGCTTATTCTATGATAAAATATGACTTTGCTGGGCAAAATTGTGTTTGCATGTAATCGTTAGGTTGTTGATTTGATTCATAATTGTCTATATTAGCTTGAACTAAATTCTTTCCATAAGTGAAGGTGTGATAACCAGGCACCCCCGGGCAAGCTGAACTTCAGCTCCCTTTAAAGTGTAGTATTATCTTGTATTTCTAAAAAAAAACCTGACTTCACATCAAGGAATTTTCTTATTTTGCCTTTTTTTAATCTGTTTAATTTATTCATTTTCCCATTTTTCCAATTTATATTTGGAATGTCCTATCTCAGACACATGAGAAGCGTGCCGGGCGACTGCCTGTGTTCCCAGTACCTAGGGCTGGCCCTGGTGATAACAAATTTCATTAGTTTTGTACCAGTAGCCAAAAAGTTAAAAAATTTTTTTCGGATAGTTTGAGATAATTTGTGAAATGTATATCAGCAAAGAAAAACTCAGAATTATCAACTGTTGCTTAATATGTAATAAGTTTACATATTCTACTTACAAACTTTCTCTATATTCTTATCAGCACAGAAACTCAATGATATTTTGTTTTTTGAATGCATATGTTTCTTATAGAAATACACTAATAAAAATGCAACAGTACGAGTCTGTTAAACTGGTATTTTAATACCGATAAACTGATTCTATAAAATAGGATAAAAAGCTTCAGTGGCTGGAAATTTGTTGAAATGGTAGCCTTTTGACAAAATGACCTGTCAATCCTCATCAACAACAGATTTATTAAAAATAATTATTGAAAATTGATAGAATATATAATACATTAAGTTTCTCTTTATTTAGTTTGTCATTATCACCCCCACTCTGCTGTAGAAATGAATAGAATAAGTAGTGGCTGTAAGTACAAAAACGAAATGGATGACTAAACAAGGGTTAAACTGTAAGCTTTTGTTCCACTGAAGCTTTTAATTGAAGTTGAATTGTTAGTTCAAGTCTTATTTGGAGCCATTTTTTGCTTTCACCTATAATATATCTGTGTACATATAGCAAATCAAAGTTTCTCCCCCAAGGCTGGATTAAGCTATTGCAGGGCCTGTAGCATATGTTTTAAAGGTGTCCCAAATTAAGAAAATACTCATAAATATTAAAATACATACATTTCTTACTTGCAAAGTAATTAAAATTTTTCATTTGCTATACAACCAGATAGTACAACATATATGTCTGAAATTTCAGTAATAATATTACTTTGTTTTCATTTTGATCTTTGTGCAGCGGCTATAACTTCAGTTTCAAATACCTTTGTATTTATGTGTCGCACATGTATCGTATAGATAACACTCCCATTAATTATTGTATTAAAACAGTAACCCCAATTAGAGATGATAATTGGCCAAAATCGCTAATCTTAAACACCCAGTTGTCCATAAAAGTTGAAGGCAGTATAGAACTAGTAATAAAGCTGGTGCAGAATCACTGAATGCAAGCATTTAGCGTGAGTGTCTTGATATTGCGTGGCCTGTAGCATATGCTACTTTTGCTACATAATTAATCTGGCAGTGTTCTTCCCGCATTGCACGACACATGAGGCAATAATTTTTGTTTCCATTTCTCAAAAGATCCATGGAGATCCAATCATTGTTTGTAGTAATTTTTGTTTTTTACGGACCATTGGTACTGGCCCAGTGCCCAAGATGGACTGCATTACAGGGCTAAAGGGCTCCATAGCTAGGAGGGGAAATGGATTGATGCCTTTCCCATTTAGTGCAAAGTGAATGCCAATGGTCCCAGTCGGAATTTGTACTCGGTTCATTGGTTCCATTCTCTGTGCCATTAACCTTTAGGCCACCCACACCTCCTGTGCATATATGAACAAAAGTTATTTTATTTTGCACTTATAACTCTTCATTCCTTAAAAAATGAATTTCTGTGCACAATCATGATTTAAAATGGATTTTTTTCAAACTAATATTTTTATCAATCTTTATTATTATTGGATGAAGTATTTAACACTACTTTCATTAAATTTTAGTTGTTTTTATACAACTTAGGATTTATAAAAGACTACTAGGTCTCATATGTAAAACAACATAAATATGGCACAGAGAGTCGGTTGTAGGAAGTGAGTTTATAAGTGTGAATCAGCTTCTACTAATCCATGAAGTCTTCGTGGCTGATTGGTAAAAAGCAGCTAGATGTAAACTTGTCTCCTTCTGTCAATTTCAATTGCGCTGTTATTCATTGCCATAGAAACAGTGACCCAAATTAATAAGTTGTATTAAAAACAACTAAAATTAGGATGAAGGCAAAAACTAGTCAAAAGTAATGAAAGTAGTGTAATATTTTTATATTCAGATCATCCTTCTTAAAGTTAACTCTTTAATTGGATGATGACTTTTTTTGACCTATCAGCTGTGATAGTGCTCAATTTGTAGTTGCTATAGTTTATCATCCTCTTTTTAGATGATATACCTTTACAACCTGTTATCTGTTCCTTAATATATTGATTAGTGTTATATTTAGGTATCCACAGTAGCTTCCCATGTATATAGTCATATAAATCTGTTTAGAGACACTGACATGACTTGTTTTAACCAAGGCTATTCTCTGTCAAATGAAGAGTACTCAACATGGTATGCTAATCAAGCAAGCCATTGGCAATTAATTCATTCCTCAGTGAGTGCTCCATGAATATAGCCATGTGTCTGAAAAGCTAGTCTGTATGTAGATATAAAAACGTGGTTGTGATTCTATTTCAAATACTGAGTTAATTGAGGCTATTTAACATAAACTCATTTAGAAGAAGGAAAGATTTGATGTCAAGCTTCTTTTATAGTCTAGGGCAGTGATTCCTATAGTGTGTGTCATGGCTCCCTATAAGGTAACAGAGAATGAGAGAGGAAAGGTTTGGGAACCTCTGGTCTAGGGTATGTAAAATTTGCAATATCCTTATGGCATAGTTATCTATAATACCAAATTTGAATACTTATGCCTTATTAATTCAGTTTTTATTTTTAGATTTTTGTCGGTAGGTGGGGACAGGTGATTGATTGTGGAGATGCCACTTAAAAAAAAAAATCAATTCCAGATATCATTGACTTTAATTAAATAGTAATCCACCAATCAAGCTGCTTCACCCTCTACAAGTTAACCAATCAGATCACATCTTTTGTGACCTTAGACTTGAAGTACTCAACTGACATAGCTATATGCTGAAGAACAAAATTTCTTTATATTAATAACTGGCATAGTACCCTTCAAAAATGACTGGATTATTTACGTATAGATAAATTATACAAATATATATTTTAGTATAAATGTATTTATTGCAAACAAAATAAATGCATCTCAAACAAAGTTTATTTTTCTGTTGATTTTCTACAACTCTTCATATTTATTGTTTTAAAATTATTAAAAAAACAGTAAGGAAATAGAATTGGGTAAAAATGAATTTCTTTTTTTAATATGTGAATATTTTATTCCTGAAAAATAAGAATGCTACTACTGAGACATCATCAGCAGCAGCAATAGTAATTGTAGTGATGTAGATGCAAATACATACAGTAAACCCTGGCTTCACCCCTTCCTCTCTTTCTTTTTGCTTTAGCATGACAACAACCAACCAACCAATCAACAAACAAACAAAAAAGTGACAACAGATTTTATATTATAAGATAGAATTGAATTGAACAATCTCTTTAATTGTCATCTTACATTTGTCAAAAACCCCAAAACAACCCTTTCTGCCTCCTTTTGTAAGTAAATAAAGTTGAATTAGAGTTACTCTGCTTATATCATTTTCTTTCTTGTATGCTTGTTTATTGTAGCAAAGAGTGACAAACCTTCAGTTTATTATAATATAGTGATTAGGTATAGCATCAGACCAGATAAGTTTTCTTATGAAGATTTTGAAAAATGTCTGAAAAATACAAGCTATTAATGCTGATCTACAAATCTTGACTTTCCCCATTACCCATTTCATTTTTATAATGCCATTCTCCATTAGTAATATGAACGAAAACCTTAAAGATAACTTTCTTCCAATGATAACTGTCCTCTCAGTTCAGAAAAGATGCTGCTTTGTTTGTAGGGAATTTCATAAATGTGTTGTGAGATTTACAAATGCTGGAATAAGTACATTGAACAAAGGCACTTTTTGTCCTGATCTGAAATCAGAGATTTTCTTTTAAATTAGTTTGTAAATTCATCTGACCAGCCTGTCATCCTGAATAGAAACTCAGACCTCTCAGCATTTAGTCCATTATTCTAGAAAACGCAATTTAATCTCTTTTTTTCCTTCTTTTTAGGCTTTTATACTTTAACATTTTAGATGTTAGCTTTTGGTAGGGACTAGCAAAAGAGTCCCTTACCAGCATTTACTTATCTACCAATACTTCACATTGAGGTATAATAAAAAACATAAAACATCATGTTGTTTGTTTTTTTGTTTTTTTTATAGTGGTAGTGAAAAAATGATATAAAAAGAAATCCAACTACCCTGACAAATTTTAATGAGTTCAAATGGTCCAATCGGTTCTTGACTACTTCAATTGGTTCTTGACTATTTCAATCCAAGCTCTTTCCAGTAGAGTTCTTGGAGTTTCTTCTTATAAGTTAGGTTAGTTAAATCATGCGACCTGTGCATTATTGAGAAGATGGAAAATAGCCTTCTCCTTTTATATTTCTCTGTTCAGAATGTGAGAATAGGTCAAATATAACCTATTTCATTTTTAATTGATTTATTTTTCTCCCAACAGCATGTAGAATTATGTAGCTGAAGGTACAGGAATTTACGAGGTTGAATTCTTAGTGTTAGGATGTAAGGTTCCCTGCTCTTAAATCTTTGAAGCAGGAAAAAAGACCAGATAAATTCAAAATGGTTTCATATAAGTTTATGCCTAAAAAAATCCAAGGTTGCTTCAGAATTAACCCATTAACTGCAGAAGGTGACGAAGAGTAATAGTTATCCATTGAAAAATAAAAGCCCTTGTCCATTGCAAGATAAAATCCCTGACTCTCAGATAGAACTGAGTTGCCATCAATCACTATAAAACGGAAATGTTATTGAGTTAGCCATAGAACTGCAATGACTGAAATTTCTGTCATTCACCATTAATGGGTTAATTGTGAATTATATATATCCATGATTTTATTTTTTGCATAGTGTAGGTATGTACGTTTTCTGAAGAATGTTTGAGTATGACTTCAGCCTTTGTAGTGATAAGTAAATGTTCTTTCATACAGTGCAGAATTTCTTCTTTATATATAAAGCTAATTCTCTGATAAAAATCAACCTTTCCAAGATCAGTAGAAAAGCACTTTTATAGATTTCTAAAAGACACTTTTATAAAAATTCAACTAAATGTCTTTTGTCAAGAATCAAACAGAATCAGCCTTGTAAACAGACTTGTTGTCTGTGGGTTTATGCACAGCCTTCTTAAGTAATTCAGCTGATACGTGACACACAAGCCATTCTGATCTCTAGTTTCAGTTTTAAATTGTGTGTGTGTGTGTGTGTATATATATATATATATATATATGTGTATATGTGTGTGTGTGTGTGTGTGTGTGTAATCAGTTATTTTAATACTAAAAGCTGATAAACTTTTGCTATCCTGAACAAATAGTTCTACTGTAATGACACTAAAGCCATACCTGTCAAGTTTTAATGTTGAAAATGAGTGAGAATTGTAAGTCATAGATTCATTCAATCTCATTTTCTTTGGCGGACAGCCGGTATAAAAGTTTTCAATACTCATTGTTGAACTTGGCGATGTTACTCCTAGCATGTGTGTGACTGGAATGAATAGACCCTTTCAGCGTGCAGCAAATAGGGGGCCCGCAGCACTTCCTGCACGTTTAATTGGTTAAAAATCACTTTTTTTAAAAATTAATAAAATTTACTTTTTATAAAATTTCTCACCTTTCATAAAATGCGTGAGAATGTATCAAAATGTTGACATAGAGCTAGCATTTAGGAATTTCTAACATTAAATCTGAGAAACTCTAAGATTATTGTCTCACTTAATTATGCATGAAGACTTATTGACCAGTGCAGCTCCATCCTGTGTGAATCAGCAATGCAACTCTCATCTGACCATGATATGCAGTCACACATTTATGTGGTAACTTTGAATTGAAAATGGCTCTATATTGAAGTAAACATAACTCATAAGATTTAAACAAATAGAAAAAGAACGGTCTATTTCAGTGACATGACTGGGAAAAGGATTTTGTCTTGCATTGATGATTAGATTAGCTGAAATTATCTGGTCTACTTTATTTATTTTATGTTATTTGTATATTTTTTAAAATTCCATAATTACAGTTAAGAGTTAACAAAATAAAATCTTGGAAACTTAATGAGGCAATGTATGCTAACTATTCTTGAATGTGTGTGTATTATGTACAGACCCACACATATAAACATATTTTAGGACAATTGGAGGTGCGGGTGGCCTAATGGTTAGCAGCACGGAAAATGGAACCAACAAACCAAGTTCAAACTTCTGCTGATACAGGGCTTGGGTTCATTTCACACTTATGACTTCGAGAAAGGCATGAATCCATATCTTTCCCACCAGCTAGGAGTAAATAGCAGTAGGCTCTTCAGCCTTGGTTGGCAACCAGTCTCAGAGATGAACAACTCTGAATTCAAACCGGGAAAGTCCAACCCAGCGTCAGAGGCTGGCAACAGAGAGAGTAGGGAACTTCTATTTGAAATGTACAAGTAACTTTGGGCTTTGGTGTAGGTTCAACAGGCCTAGCAAGCAGGATAATAATTATTATAATAAATTGTTCAAGTAAAATAAAGGAGAATAAAAATCGATGGACAAACGGAATAACTCGACTACTGTGTCCACCTTTCCACCACACCTTGAGTACAAGTGGAAGATTAAAAGAAAAAGACTATCAGTAATCTAAACACTGGTTGATGATCAGCTGTATGGCTAAAATGAGTTCATCTTCATTTAAAAACATGTAATGAACATCTGGCTTCACCAGTGCTGCTCCATCCTGTGTGCAGCAGCAATACAACTCTCATCTGACCATGATAAGCATTCACAAAAGAATCAACAAGGCAGAAATTGAAAGAAAGTCTTTTTTCACAGTGGAAGAAACATGACACTTTCTATATTCATGCACAAATTCTCATTTCTTAAAAATCCATTATCTTTTTTCTTTATTTCTTGGTCTTTCCTTTCATATTTTTTGCTTTGTGGTTGTTGTTGACAAATTCTTTACCTTCTACAATCGATAAGAGTTGTTGTGACCAACTACTGCCGTCTGTGCTGGCTGACATGGCTACAGTTCCTCATTTCATCTTTGTTATATCATCACCTTTTGTACACTACAGACGAAGGTTTGACAATGCAGTTGCATACATTTTCTTCTAGTCTCAATATCAGCTACAAAAAACAAATTTGCACTTTACATTTTCTCTACATCAACTATTATTTTGATTTTGTATCATAGGTGAAAAAAGAAAGAAATTTGATAACTAGAAAGAGAAAAAAAAAGAGGGCGAGAGACATGTTCTTGCTTGTTATCTCAGCAGTAAACCATAAACTGCTATTTCCTAGCCCTGTCACCAGTGATGGAAATGGGGGAGGGGTATTCTGGGGTATACTGTATACCTACTTCTCGATTTCCAGGTTTTTTGTATGTTCAATATCTAAACGGAGACATTGCTGTATACCTAGTTCCCCAAAACCATGCATCACTGTATACCTAGTTCTCCAAAACCCAGCGTCTCTGTATACCTGGTTCCCCAAACCCAGCCTCGCTGTATACCTAGTTCCCAAAACCCATTCATGCTGTATACCTAGTTCCCAAAACCCAGCCTCGCCATATACCTAGTTCCCCAATCACTGCTTGTCACTAATGGCTGCTTCAGACTGAAGTCCAGTAAAGAAGGAATTCATGCTGTATTTTCTTTGAAATTCATCTGCACCTCCAATTTCCAAACCCGAAAATATCAAGATGACAAGAAGGAATAGCTAATTTCTAATAAAATAATCTTCATGTCAAATTAGATAAGAAAAAGCCCATATAGTTTCTTATCTTTTTGTGTTGCTGAAAGAAGTACACAGAAAATGCCATTTATAAATTAATTTTTGAGTCTCCTATTTTTTAAAATTATAAATCAGTTACACAATTGCACACAACCATATATATGTGTGTGTGTGGTTTTAAAATACACATAAGAGATTTAAAATAGGTTTGAGTTAGATTTATTGTAATCTGATCGTAGTTATGTTGATGTCTTTCTAATTCTCTGTAGTTGCTGTAATATTGGTAGCAACAGAGAAAATGTCCATAGAGTTCAACAGTCATTTCATTAGTATCTATTCACTGGCTTTGCTGCCATAGAACATATCTAGGTTGACTGGTTCACACTGGTTTTCATAGAATAGCTATTATTGTTTTCGGCACCACTTTTGCTATTTATAAGGTTTTATTCTTGAAAGAGGAAATAGCAGTGAATTTAATCTCTCAGAAAGCTAGATAGGCATTTAATTCAGTTTTACTTTTGGAAATGCTATTTTCCATACGCTACTTGACTATATGCTGCTTTTCAGTCTATCAATCTATTTTTTGTTCTGTGTAGTCTTTTATTTATATCTTTTGTTCTATTATGTTTTCTATTTTATCTTGTCTAGTGTTCTGATTTTCTACCTTGATTTTTGTTTGTTTATTTTAACAATCAGTGCCAGATTTAGGCATAAGCTAAATAAGATACAGCTTAAGACCTCACAATTCGGGAGGGGGCCTGAAAAAATTTAAAAGGTATGTTTTCAAGTTTTATGAGACCTTCTGGTGTAATTTTTCAACAATGGTCCCTCCAAGCTTTATATAGCTTAGAGCCTCACCAAGTCTAAATCCAGCACTGCTATCAATCTAGATGTTTGTGTTTATTGTTTTTTTCCTTCTTTATTATCTATCCTGTGTTTAGCTTCTGGTCAGTCTGTCTTTAACAGATCCTTTAAGTAGAAGTGAAGTTTTATCATCTAAACAAAATACCATTATTCACTTTTTACTAGTTTAAAATAATTTACAAAATTAGCTTTGGCTAATTCTATTTTGGCTGATGCACATTGAACATCAAAGTTACATGCATTAAAAGAGAGGTTTTTGCTTGTGATCGTTTTTGCAAAACCCTTTTTTCAAGTTTATTACTAGTGACTGCCTAAAATCAGTGTAGAATTGTTATCCTTCAATTGATGAAATTGAGCATATTTAAAAATTAGTGATGCTACATTATTCAATGTAGATTAATTTATAAAACCTAAAATGATCAAACCCGAAAACAATTCTAGACTATATTAACCCTTTATAGGGCACCCCTAAAAATAATTTAGATATCAAAACAACCTTTTTTGTATATTAAACTAGACCTAATTACAAGATATTTTCAGTTGCAAGTTTTCTGAAATTTTTTTTGTTTATGGGTGCAAAACCCCCTCTGATGAAGTGATCATATATGGTGCCTCGCCTAAAAAATGACCAAAAATGGAAAATTAAAAAAATATTAAAATAGAGAGTTAAATAAAACATAGAATTAAAGAATAACATTCAATATAATGAATAAATACAAAAAAGGGATATTGACAAAAAGAATAACATCTCCGGGTTGATTTTTAACATGTTATTGTGCAGGCCAAAAACAGTCTAATCTAATGGGGTATGGTATGCCTCAAAACAGTTTCTGTCTTTGTTCATGCACAAGTGTGCTTTGCAAAGCTTGCAGACCACATTGGTGCGGATTATATTGTCTTTGTGGCTACAATATTTGCATGTGGCTGACGGGTCCTCCGGTGATCATATATAGTCACTTGCCCCATACAGGGTTAAAAGAGCTGAAATAAATCTTTATATGAAAATCAAGAATAAATGATTGAATAGTTCTTGAGATTTTAGCATTTTAACATAAATAGATAATTAACTTTTATCGTAAAAATAAACCAAAGATCTTAAAAATGTAACTTGAATTTTCAGATAGGCAAAATATATTTGATATTATTTCTGTGATATCTTTCTATTTTTCAAATTTTGAAATATTAAAGATAAATTGTCTATAGCTTATTATAGGCCCCTTAGATTTAAGAATGTGTAATATCACAGATAAGACAAATGTTCGACAATAAAATCCCGAAAATGACCATAAGAATGGAGGATAAAGATTTGTAAGAGGTTAAGGAATACATTTGCTTAGGTCAGTTGATAAGGTTAGAGAAAGACCATGAAAGTGAAATAAAACAATGTATAATGATTAGTTGGAAAGCATCTAGCTAACATAGAGACATATTGAAGAGCACCTTGCCAATATGCTTAAAATGTAAAGTGTTCAAAGAGTGTAAAATACCAGCTATGACATATGGATGTGGAACATGGAAACTAACAAAATCACTTGAAAACAAACTCAGAATCACACAAAGAGCAATGTTAGGAATAACTCTAAGAGATAGAAAAAGATCAACATGGATCCGTGAGCAGACCCAAGTAAAAGATATCCTAGAACCAACTTAGAATTGCACAAAGGGCCATGGAAAGAGCAATGCTAGGGATAACTCTAAGCAATAGAAAAAGATCAACATGGATCTGGGTGAAAGATATTATACAAAAAATTAAGCAACAAATATGGAGATGGGCTGGACACATAGCAAGAAGGAAGGATAACAGATGCTACAAAAGGTTAGCTGATTGCCACCCATGGGATAGCAAATGCTGTAGGAGAAGAAGACTGACATAAGATAGGAGGAGCTGGGAAAGTCCTTTGTCCAGCAGTGGACATGATGGCTGATGATAATGAATATCACAGATGTACAAAGTATTTTGGTTTTGATTGCACTGCTTGACTGAGAAAAGATGGTTTACCTATTGTAGAGATTCACCCAATGTGAGCAGAGTAGGTGCATCCCCCACTTTTAGATTGTTTCTGAGAACGGATGTGCCCTAAAACAATTAGCTATGATAATAACAGTAAAAATGTGTGACTATTAAATACCAAGTCAATATTCATACTGAATAGGAGATGTTGAAAATGGCCTAAACAGCTGTAACATATGCATCAGAAGACACACACAAAAATTTTGAAGTTTTATAATTCTAACATTTATAACATCGAGAACATTGAAATTGAAAATAATTTTCATTTTTATAATTTATTGTTCATACTGACTACATTTTTTATTTTTATTTAACTGACTTTAATTAGAAATATATGTGTAGACAGCATGCATACACTTTCAAATAGAAAACAAATATAAAAAAACATTAATGAAACAGTAATTCCTTTCCTAAATATGATAGTGTGATAGAGAAAAAGATTTGTTCATTGCTATTGTTATAAAATAAATTGTGGAAATGAAAGCAATATATATGATCATATTTGCTAATCTTTTTCAAATAACCTATAGTTATCTATTTACAAATTTATTTAGATACTAGTGAGACCTGTGGAAATCTCACGATTATTTAAAAAACTATAAGATATAAAATAAACAGACGAAACGGTTATTATTTGAAAGAGTATAAAATTTGGTACTTCCTAAATACAAAATAAGAAAAACTGCCCTCAGATCCATGTTGATCTCTGTGCAATTCTGAGTTGGTTTTCAGTTCATTTTGTCAGTTTACATGTTTCCAATCCGTACGTCATGGCTGGTATTATGAATTCATTGTATACTTTACATTTTAAGTATAAATATATAGATGATTATTTTAATTTAATTTTTTTTGGCAATATAATCAATTAATTTTATCTTTTATTATGTATTTTTCATCAGTAATAGATAGCGGAAGTTATGGATAGAAAAACAAAGAAAAAGTGACACTGTTTATTATATTGATACCTAGTGAATAACTTTGTATTTTGACATGTAAAATCTTTGAAATATTGATTTTAGAAATAGTTCTAATTGTAGCAAACAGTGATTAATTGAAATTTGAGAAGCTGAAACTTGAGTTGTGAAATTTCAACTCGGTTTATCTGATATTGATACAAAAAGAGAAGAAAAATGCAGCTGATTTTATTCTGACCTGATCTCATAGCTATGCATTATAAAAGTTTTTTTACAATATTTTCAAGGATATAGGAAAACAAAATGCAAACGAAAGCACAAAGAATTTAAATGACAACTACCTAAAAAATCTGCCTTGACTATCATGTATAGAGTCCAGATTACTAAATGAGCAAATACTGTTTGATGTAGATTTTGTAAAGCATAATCTTATTATAACTCATCAAAAGTCTATGACAGCTTACTGCAAAAATCACACAGCACAACCCATGAAATTTTCTGTTTGTACCAATGTGAACTGGGAAAGATTTTTAGCCAATTAGCTTTTGAAAATCATCCTCCAAATCATTTTTTTGGGGGGGAAGGTGGTTCTATTTACAATGTAAATCCATGCTAAAATGGACACATTTTTTTTTTTTGTGTCTGCTTTTTCAACTGAATCCACTGGGTTCTGATGAAAGAAATATGAAGTATCTTATTATATGCAATGGTTCGAACTGACTTATCTGGTTTACTTTTACTAGGTCCCATCAAGATTATTTTCTATGGATCAAATTAAGTCTAGCCGACCTTTATTTTCATGTGACATCTGAAGCTCTAAGCAACAATGTGTTTGATATATCAATGAATAAAAATAATTTATGACTTGAACCCATAACCTTATTTTAGGTCAACCTATCCTTGTGTATGCTCTAAATAGTAGTTCCTTTGCAAATGTCGGCTTATTAGTCAATTCTTGGCTACTACATTTTTAAAGATAATGTTAGTTATGTTGTTAATGAACCTAATGTTTTTAAACCCTGATAGTCTTTTTAAGACCTAACAATGGTCCTAACAAAGAAATATTTTAAAAATATACAATTATAGCTTTATATAATTAGTATTGGAAGTGATTTTAATGAGTCAAAAAAAGGTTTTGTTATGCTTGCCTGCAAGTTTTGCACTAGTGTGGTCATTTACTTCTCTTGTTTTATGTTCCATGACTCCTTACTATAGAATATAATAAACTAACTCCCTCCTCCTTTTTTTTTTCTTTTTTTTTTTCAGTTATTCAAATTTATCTCTATATATATATTTAATGTTTCACAGCATTGGCAAGGCTGTTATTGTTATCAAAGGCTTAAAAAAAACACACATTCATAGTACTATGCATGAAGGATTTGAACCCATAGCCAGACTTCTTCTTGCTATGATGATGATCGCTGCCCCTCGATATGAGTGGCATCTCCTAGGAGAGCACACTGTCAACTGTCTTCCATGGAGCAGCGTGTGCATGAGAAAGGACCGGGTTCGTTGTCTGGTCCTAGCTTGGCAAGATATTCTGTTAATCAGCGGCAGGGCTTAGGCTGTGATGGCCACAGATCAATCTTGTTACTGTATACAGCACCTGGTATTCCCAGACGGTCACCCATCTGGGTAATGACCTGGCTTGACATCGCTTAACTTCAGTGATCGTAAGAGAACTGGTGTATCCAATGTGATTTGGATGTATTCTCTTTTGCTATGAGATTTATTAGTATAGCTATATGATTATTTGTTCTTTTGGAGATAAATATAGTAATAATTATGACAATTATTGATTTAACAACATCGAGCACAAGCAAGGTTAAGTATTTTGAAGATTAAGTTATATAAGGTTCTTTGATGTACACAAGGAGAGGATCAATTTAGTAATAAGATATGCAATAAATTAATTGCCTATATTACGGCCTATAAATATACAATGATACTTCCCTTTAAAATATTGTGCATTATTGGCATAATTATTTTTTATATTGCAAACTGATCTTCCACTTTTTTCTAAACTATTTGTGGCCTGAGTTTAATATTTAATATTTGTAAAATGAAGAATTTATAGATACTAGCTATAGCTTTGAGAAGGGTCATTAACACATCTCCAGATGTTGTCAGCTGGGATTGCTGACCACATCTGGAGAGAGAAGGGTTACGTCCAGATTATAGACAGGGAATGCCGTTGGAAATTGAGAAAAATCAAAGAAGCAGCATACATCAACATGTCGGCTGAGTGTATCAGTCAGACAATTGCGGATTTCAACTTGATGTGGCTTTTGCTTCATAATGGGGACAAGGTATGGAAATCCAGGCCTGACAAGGAAAGGAAAGGAAAACACCTAAATCCAACGTTATAAGTGTTGTTACCATTGGAGAGAGAAATTTCTGTTTACCACCATCACATTAGGATAGTACACCTGAAGTCTGTAGAATAGATCGTCCGAAACAAGGAATTCAATTGTCTGAAAAACTTAAAATTTATAGTTTTCTCCTTTTGCATAATAATGTACTTCTTGGAGGAGCAGTTTTGATGATATTCATGTGATAAATGATTCTGCTTCTTTATATTCTATAAAAATTATGATATCTCTTTTCAAAATCTTTTTTGTCAGTGGTAGTTCATAATACTTTTTAGAGGGTGCCGAGTTGAGAACAATTTAATGATTAGCTGATCACTTCCTGTAAGACCTGCTAAACATATAGGGTGATATTTCAAAAACCTCAAACCTTACTAGTGGTTATCATTATTAAACCTTAGACAAATACTATTTAAAGAATATTTTGCATACATCACTGACTTTATATTAGAGAAATAAAAAGAAATTATTATTTTTAAAAGACCTATTAAAGTAAGGTCACCCTACAGAATTCAAGCCATGTGACTGAGGCAAACAGGTGGAAATTTAGTGGTATTAATTTGCCTCCCCACCAGGGCAGAATGTGACACAAGGTTGAGTTTAATGTGGGGACACTCACGCATACATGTGGGTGATTCCAGAAATTCTCTAGTTCCCTTGGTGCTTCCATTTGGGATGCCTCAGCAATTAGGTATTACCCTATCCCTTTAAGTGCAGTAGGGAGGTGTAGAATGGGGAGGCGGCTCCCTGGAACTAGACATTGCCTTACCACTGAGCTGATAAGTTTATTACATGTTTTATGGATCTAAGAATAAGGTGATGTTTGGTATGTGACAACATTTGATGTACATCAGCTATGTAACCAAAAGCAATAACAGTATAAAATGAATATAGTAATCTTCTCTGGTGCAATTAATGTTGTCTTATAATTTGCTCTGTTATAAAGCAATGAATTCAAGTAGATTTCAATTTCAGTAGATTCTTTTACAGACAGATTTGGTAAAAACCAATCTTATTTAAAATAAAATAAAAAATTGACTTTTTTTTTATTTAGATATTAAAAGTAAATTGATTGAAATAATTGATTATTTCTCAATAGAGGAGAACAAATTATTTTTTCAGTCTTTCCTTCACATTTGACATTGGTAGATTAGTTAGCTTGAAAACATGTTTGCACTTGCTTTAACCGTAATTAGTGGGTTGCTCTTTAAGTGGGTCAAATACAAGTGAGAAGAGGAGAACAGGAAAATGAATGTGTGAATGGATCAATATCTGCAATAGTAAATCCACTCTTTATATCGGATCTATGCTACCAATAAATGACACTCACTTTGGTAATGTGGCTAGTTTGTGATATATTTTGTCACTATTATTCTGCCTTCATTTTAATTTTTATTTCCCTACTTATTTGCCCACACTTCCAGGCCCCAAAAATGAGCCAAGCTTTTTTTATAAAATGTTTTGCAATTACTTTCATTCTAACAATTATAGATGAAATATTCGACAATGTTATACAACAGTGCATTCAGTGTTTGTGCGCAGAGTATGTTTTAATATGGGATAGCTTTTCCCTTGTTTTCTTCCTGTTTGGTAAAGCTGTCCGATAGTTGTTTACAGTGTGCTGCGTCAATGTTATTCCATTCATATCTGACTGCTTCCCACAGCTGGTCAGTGTACTCAAATTTTCTCCCAACCAGTTTGGCCAATATGCGCCCATATTTTCTCTACGTGTTACAATCTTTTATATGATGGAAAGTGCTTGGCTCATTTTTTTTTTTTTTTTTTTTTTTTTTTTTGCCCAGGAGTGTATGTATCTCAATTTCATTCTGTCTATAAAGAGATAATAGATTTTTGAAAGGGCAAAACTGTTTTAATTGATATCAACTAAATTTACTAAATTTATGAGGATTTAGATTGAAACCTGTTTGAGAGTACAGAACCAAAAAATGTCATGTATGAAACAGGTGCATTCAGACTCATTATGCTTAATTATTAACTAAAACTGGAACTATTTGTTTATTTTAAATGCACTTCAACTGTAACGTAGAATCTTTCAAACTCAAATATCATGTTTAGTTCTTGAATACAGTATATGTACATACACACAAGCTTACTCTTTCAGAGCTTTAAGGTTCAGTTCTTGTTAGTAATGTAGTTTTTTAAAAGTATTCCTACATTTCTGAGATTTGGCATTGTGCATGACTCAAAGAAAACTGCCAATTAAAATCAGTTTGTCTGGGAAGAGAAGTGCAGATGCATACACACACACACTAATTCTTTTAGATATATATTGATATATAGATTAAGCACATATGTCATCTATTTAGTAATTTCATTTAATAATAGGATTTACTTCTGAACAAAATTCAAATTTAAAAAATCCTTAACAGATCAAAACCACTATCTCTGGTAATCTATAAATTTTTTTAGATGATTTATAAATTATATGTTTTTTTTTCTTTCTTTATTTTTGTACATTTAAATAAATAAAGCTTTCTGATGCATATTTTTGCAGAGATTCATATATCAAGTTTTTTTTTCCTTTTTAGTGCATTTAAATACTCAAAACTTTCTGATATATGCAGTGAATCAAACATTGACAAATTTTGGTTGAAATTAATCCAAGCATCTTGGAGAAGTATGGTCACACATGTTAATTCTTATAGATTAACAAAGACAGCAGTGAAAATGCTCTAAGTGAAATGTGATCGGCAGATGTTGCTTTGAAATTGAGAGCAACTGGTTGAATAGAAGTTATATGCATTAATGTATGAATCATTAGTGAAGGTGTTTATACAGATAGAAATATCAAGACAGGTGGTCATTTGGGAATGGTTACACTGTAAAGAACCATTTATATCATACTATGTCAAAAAACTACACTGATAATAAATGACTGAATGTTTTTGATATGATTATTACTGTTATTAACAGTAATAATCATATCAAAAACATTCAGTCATTTATTATCAGTGTTAAGTGGCTTAAGTGATTTCTGAGCATTGATGTTTTATTTGTAGAAAAACTACTACTTAGCATTTATAAAGCAACCAACAGTTTTTAATTATTGTAGCCAAAAATAAACAAAATCTATAAAAACTCTGGCTGCTCTATATCAGCTAAGACTTTGATCATGAAATTATACTAATCCTATATATGTATAACTAATAGTCCACATAACCTATATATCAGTTTGCAATGGACTAATTATTGTTTATGCATGTTTGTGTTTATGAAGAGTGGTTAGTGAAAAATCGAATTAGTAACTTTTCACATCGTCATTATGCAGATTGTTCAAAATCTATACTGACTCTTTACCTTAGGTGGAAATCAAAATTTCCAGTATAAAGTTTGTAATGACTAAAGTGGGAACTGTGATAGAATCGCAAACCTTTCAGCAATCAGCCGTATCCTTTAACTACTGAGTTTTACCTTAATTTCTAAGATAAACATTTTGAATGCATCTCATTGCAAAATGTATGCATACTGTATATGTCATTATGTAAGATGGATATTTAATATATATAAAAAAAAAACTATGCAAATATTACACTGCATCCAATGTGCTTGTATGACTAGGGATGCATCTAACGAAATTCGATATGGACAATTATAGAGCTTATACCCTTGTAAATCATTCATCTTATAGTATAGTCGATGCATACAAATCTTGATATGCTTTACTGGTTTGGTCAACAATTTTTCATATGAAGAAAATAAATTGATAAAGTAGTCCTCTATTATTGAAAACTGTACTTTGATTTAATTATACTGGGAAAAAAATTAGCCTCTATTTATATTTGATGTCAAAAGGAAAAGATCTTAAAGCCATGTTGACAAAAATATTAGCATTAGGTTTGACTAAATTCAAATAATAGTCAACATGTTAGATGTATTAGGAGTATTGTAAAGTTTAATTCAATCTGTAAATGTTAGACAAGTCTTTCATGTCTAAATACTAGATAGACAATCCATGCTTTATTATAAAACATTATTTTCTGAAGTTGGGTGTACATTTTCTTAAAGATCAAAATTCTTTAGCAATGTGAATAAAGAAGTTTTGATACTAAAGAACCCAAAAATTCAGAAATTAAATTCTCAGTTTGAGAGTTCTTACTGATTTTCTTTTTTCAGTTAGCCATTAGTGAAGTTATTTTCATTTACCTGCAAAGAAGCTTTCTACTTTATTTACAAAAGCTGATGTCATTTCAGCATTCTTTAATTTTCTGTCTCTTTTGAATCATTTCTCTTCTCTTCAAATTACGGTCTATTTCTTCCCTTCTTTTTTTTAGAAACCGTCAACTAAAACTGTCAACATAGTTTTCTTCAGTTTTTAAGTTGGTATGGCTGGCTATCTATGTATGTATGATGCATTCAGGCCGTACCAATGGAGCTAGAGGGTTGAAAATTTAAACATTTACTCATTATTTTTTGAAAATTCCCTCCCTAAATAGGTTTTTAGTGGGGTGTTCAAGTTGCAATGTAAGCTTATGCTAAATTGATCCCTTAGTTTGTGTCTGTCTTTTTTTCTTCTTCTTTTTTTAAAATTTGGATTTTCTTAGTGATCACTAACCAACAAACGGCGAGAGAAGTAACTTATTCAATGATCACTCCTTTTTCCAATTTTTAATTGTTCACCCCGAACACAGCATGCTGCCAAAAGACGTTTGTCATGTGATGGTTTCTATTGAGTGACTAACCTGACCTGTCATTTCTCTTCTCTTCAAATTACTCTCTTTTATTTCTTACTTTCTGTTTTTTTTCTTTTACATTCTTTTTCATTGTTCTATTTCTTTTCATATTCTTCTTTCATTTTCCTTTTCTTCTACTTCTCTCTCTCGCTCATATTCTTTTGTTTCTTTCTCTTTCATTGGATGCTTACTCTTGCCTCTTTTTTCAGACATTTTCCTTTTAAATTAAAGAATCTGATTACTACTTTGGAATGCTTTCTTTCCCAGTATGCTTAACTCTTCAATATCTTCAAACAAAATTAGATTTGCTCAGATACTAATTCTCTGTCAGTGCATATTTTTGTGAATGCCGGACATGTTACTTCCTAAAACCCTTCTTATTGTCCTATTTTCTTAGAAACATTTTCTGGTGGCCCACCTCTTTATTTTCTCTTTTTATATTGTAACTGATATCAAATCGCTGTGAAAAAAATGATACCTCAGATTCTTTTGCTAGCACTATAAGGTCATTGGGCACTTGTAAGATGTGCCCCTGTTCATTCTTTTAGAAAAGAAATGGCTATTCTCTATGCAAGACATAGTTGTGTCTATCATAATAATAGCATATTATCCAGTTTCAATTTTTGAGGTGGTTTTGCTGCTGACAATTTGTTTTAAGGAGTAGGTCCTATGTTTTGAATATTTTCTTAAACAGCCTTCAAAATGTTTTTGGCATATCAGCAAACTTTGAACAATCAGTCCTCCAAATTGCTCTCCACACCCTATTTAAAAATCTGCCATATTTGATACAGGTTTGCCAGATTGGGCTACAAGGGGAAGTAATCCAAACTTTATCTCTGGGACTTACCCAACACAGGCATTGGAATAGTGTTGAATTTGGAAATTGAGCAAGCCTGTAGGCAGAGGTTCAATAGAAGGCTTGTGGCTGGTATTGAACCTTTGCCTTCAGACTATCTCTATTTCCAAATGCCTGTGTTAGGTAAGTTGTAGTGATAGAGTTCGGATTATTTCCCGTCGTAGCCCAATTTGGCAACCTTGGTTTGTTATTGGACTGTAGAATGTTCAAACAAAATTCCAAGTTCAGCAATCTCCAGACCCATATCTATTTGATGTTTGAGAAAATGAGGACTCATCTGAAAAAAATGACAGTACCAAAACTACAAGGGTCTGTCCACCATCTGAATTGCCCACTTCTTTCTTTGCTGAACGTTGAATGGTTTCTTCTGGCTACTCTGCCATAATAATCCATGTGATGAAGATACAATACTGTTGTTCTTGGGCTGATTTGGTTACACTATGCTGCTTTGCAATGATTGTCTTTCAATTTTCATCTCAGCACACAAAGACACCTTTTAGATGGCCCAGTTTGAACGGAACAAGATGCAGTGGTTTCCTTTCCTTCATTTGAGAATTATATGATTACACAGTTGGAAGTAGAATTTCCAATTTTGATACTATTTGACATTGACACGTTCCACTTTTGGATTAACCAGTAATATGTCCTCATATTACAGTTCCTATGCTCCTCCCATACAAGGCATTGGGAAGTAGTTATTTCTCTTGCATTTTATATTAAATTGGGTAATTATCAATGAGTATCCCTTTATTAAATGTCAAATCTAAGTAAAATGATGGTGTCTATTTACTTATATCATGTCTCTGTGTCGCTCTCTCTCTGTATGTGTTTGTGTGTGTGTATATAT
>VCCN01003315.1:4030465-4041451 GCA_006491835.1 Architeuthis dux
ATGTATGTATGTAAAAGTCTCTGGTCCAAAATGTTTTGGATAAGAGATTGTGTACATGAGTGTAAATTGTTACTATTAAATTAAAAATCTCCGAACACCTCCGAAAATTCAGCCTTACAACTTCTGGGATTTGTCAGTTTGTGTTGAAAGTTTAATTTAACCATGATATATTTTTAAACAAATACAATTTTTCATTGCCTACTCATAGTAAATCACTCTCTGGTAGGAATTGAACTCATATTCTTTATCTAAGAATCTGGTTATGTACTCTAATGCTTTATCCTGATTCTTTAATAGATGATTTGGTCTTCAATTCCTTCAGTGAATTAACACTGTGAGTGTAATTGGTCATAAAATTGTCAGTTGTGATTCCATTTATCATTATACTAGCAAGGATACCCGGAGTTGTCTGTGCCAATATGGTTTATGGTTGGAATAAGTCTAGATTAAGTTATAAAGATAGACGGAAAGAAAGTTATTGCATAAAATCCATAATACCCAAGGTACCTCCAGAAATTAGTCAGTCAGGTGTTAATTTAGTGTGGGCGTGTGTTGGTGTGGTGGCTTATTTTACCTAACCAAGTGCAATACATGTCTCCCCCATTATAACATGTGAATTGGGATAACAAAAAATGAACACTACATTCTAAGCTTGCCATGACCAATGTATATATTTAGGAGCTAGGTCAACCTAATGTGGAGCTAAATGTAAGTAATCTTTAGCTATATCTAGCTATTGTTGGGCTAGTAAAATATTTTGGGCTCTACAGTCCACCCACGTTTGAATGCAAACTTTGGTATAACACGTGTTATAAGGTGGGAGGCCTGTATTAAACTCGGCTGTTACCACGCATCCGTCTTAGGGAAGTAAATCCTCGAAGTATGTGGTTAGTTCTCTGAAATACTAATAGAAAAAAAAAGAATAAAGAAAAGAAATAATTTGAATCAGAAAAGAAGCAGTTTTCCATACTCGTGGGAAACAGTAAAGTATCATGAAAGCACAGAATACTGGTTAAAAGCAAGAAGAGCTTTGTTAATGTCTTGTTAGACTGTTTAGTCTTTAGCCAAGAAGTTACGAGAGCAACCATCATAACGTATCAAGCCAGTGGACGGTAAGGAAGGAAGCAAATGACCAGTGTGAAACTGAAGCAGTAATAAACTGAATAATTGTTTACAAAATACGGTAATCTATGAACTGCATACTTCGAGTCCTTACTTCCGTAAGACGGACGTAAATTAGCATCCCAGAATTCTACAGCTAAAAAGCTCTATTAGAAGTGTGAAAAATGTGTTATATTTCACACAAATATTAATTAAAACTGTCAATAAAAAAATTTAAAAAACAAAAAAGTACACACATGGGAATATCTAGTTACACTTTTTAAAATTACGTGTTGTTAGCGTAAACTGTTTGCTTGTTAAGTATAAAATTGCTGTGCCAAAAAAGAAGGCGCGCCCATGGCGTTGAAAGAAATGAAAGGTGAGGCCAACACTGTCTATGTGTGCATGCATGTTTTTTACTACTACTATTAAAAATAATACTGTTATATTGATGAAAAAATGCCAGGACTGGTAAAAAAACAAAACAATTGTTGTAACAAGAGTTTGTGTCATCCATAAGAAGAGTTAAAGGAGAACATTTTAATATAAAAATCATGTCTTTCCTATGTATAGAACCAGAGATTGGCTGGGAAATGGCTTCTGAGGTCAAACTCACATAGCCTATGTAGGAAGTTGACCTCTTCTTAGTGTACATGCAGAATATTATCTCTATTTTCCTTTTAGTTTTCACAGAGGCACAACAAACAAACAAAGCAGAGGGCTCAAATATTAGTATAGATAAATTGTCTTGCATACAAATTAAGCATAAATATTAAGTAAATCAGGTCCAAAACCTCAGAAAATTCTTGGTTTTGTGCTCTACTGAGTTTTGAAGTCAATTAATGAATAACCACAGCATTGTGAACCATGTCTTTTAGACATAATTAAAAACAGCCTGGATAACATGTCAGAATTGCTATTGGTACAGCTTTCACCAACCATGTGTTGTGTAGGCAATGTCTTTTGCTAAAACACATGTCAACATAAACCAGCAATAAATCTCTCTCTCGGTTTTTAGCTAAGAATAGGCCTTCCATTGCACAAAAATGTACATTATTGCAAAACTTTCTTCAAACTCTTAATGCTCATGTTTTTTGTCTCCCTTCCTCTCCTTAATGTAGAAAAAATATTGATTTATTATTTATTTGTTATGAATATGTCTATTTGTTATGAAATTATTTTCTATAAATTTGTTGATCCATATAAGCTAAGGACACGTGTTTGTATTTGTGCATGCATATTCATAAATTAGTTATATTTAGCAACCTAGATTACACATAAATTTTACTGAGAAAACGTTCTGCAATATTAATCACACTGACTGGCAATAGATCAGAATGCTTAAAGTTTTGACTTTCGTGCCTTTCCCAAAGACATTAATGTAAAATTGCTTTAATAGGAGACCACTAAGTTCAAAACTGTTTTGTTGATATCACTTTCTGATAACTTAGCCTCTTTAAATGCTTTACATATATCCCATTGTTATATTAACATAAATAAGGGGATTGCGAAGAGGTATTTTCAAACAATGTTTCACGTATTTTCTAGACATAATAAGGAGTAAATGTTTAAATTATCAGCCCTCTAGTCCCATTGGTGCGGCCTGTGCAATTGATATATACATACATAACCAGCCAGATCAACTTAAAAACTGAAGAAACCTATGTTGACAGTTTTGGTTGACGGTTTTTAATTACCCACCTGAATGCTAAACTCTTAGACTTTCTCTAAATTGTTAAATGAACTATTGCTGAATTCTTTCATGGGATCAGTTCAGAATAAGGCCATGTGGATTTGTGCTGAGAAAATGCAAGTATGTGTCAACAATAATAGGAAACATTGTAAACAATCTTTCATATTACACACACACTTGTTTATAAGTACAGGCATACTTACATAGTATTTTAAAACATAGTTATCATAATTTTCTAGCAAATACATGTTTTTTTTCACAAGGAAATTCTATTTTAATTTACTCTGCATTTACATATCTACACATAAACATCCATTATTTGATGTAATGACATTAATTTGTTTAAGTGATGATATTCTTGAACTCGGGTTATTAATTCATCCTGAGATATTGGCAGAACACACGCACATTCTACTTTTTTTTTATATATTCATAGTATGTGGATATTGTAAATACTTGACTGTTTGAGAAACCTCATTTGTTCTAGTTAGGTATTTGAATCTTTCCTTTCCTGATTAACATGTAACAATGAATATCATTGACCTTTTATTGAGAATAGACCTCCCAACCTGAAATGTTATATGCTAACCACTAAGTAACACCTATAAATGCCATTAGTTATCTATAAATATTTATGTTGTAGTACAGGTTTATAATTATCACAAGGGACCATTATGAAGAAGAACCCATTGCTCTGATTAGGAATCGAAGATTATATTGTCCTGACTGGTTCAACACTTACAATACAGATGACACTTACAATGAAACTCCAGTTCTTTTGGCCATTAGTCCAATGTTCTTCTACATGATTATATTTGCATGTGCAAAAGTAGTAGCAATAATTATGGTGTTAATATTTATATTCTGTAGCATATGATTGGAACCAGTCTGACCACTTTCTCTTTGGTAAATGTGTAGTTATAAATTTTATTGACCTAGCTTTCTGAATAGAATCTTAGGCATATATTCTAACCATTTTATCAAGCCCGCTATTCTGGTGGTATTAAATCGTTCATTGTAGATTTTTGCAATTGATCATTGGTCAAGGCTGAAACCCAAGTTTCCTTTCATGCAGTTATGCTGTGGTAACAAGCCATACCAACCCAGCTCACACTGCGGTTGTTTTGAGCCTTGTTGAGTAAAACTTAGCAGCAGAGCAGGTTTTTGAAACTCAGTGAAGCAAGAAACTGCTTGTCTTAATGCTTTGAATCAGGTCAATGTTGCAGTACTGCCGAATAATATTTTCCAAGGGAGGAATGAAGGAAGAGGAGGATAAAAATGATAGGGTGGGGGCTACAGAGGAAGAGGAGGGCCCACTATTTTGCGCAGATGACAACGACGGTGATGATGTATTGATCAAAGAACTATTTGATGCCTTGTTCTATGCTATTCTCTCTCTCTCTCATCACCAACCACTGCCATTAATAGCCTAAAGCTCAGCAACTTCTTCTGTAATTGAGTACCTTAGCTCAGGGGGTTGGCTGGTTGGCTATGCCTATTTGCTTCTCTTTCCTTTTCCTTGTATACCTTAGCACCACACCCTTTTTTTTTTCTCACACTATCTGGTAACAATACTTGATATATTTATTGCAGCCAAAAACATGAGTGGCAATGACTAGATAATCTTTCAGTGTGACTTATCACCTGTGTATTTCTATATCTGTATGCAATAAACATGTATTTATGCTTGTGTATGTGTTTATGCACTTCAGCATGTGTATGTGTGTGTGCGTATAGTTATAAGAAATTGAATAATTCTGTGTATATATATATATATGTGTGTGTGTGTGTGTGTGTCTACAGCTAAATCCATTTGAATCTGTGTATATCAATATATCACTTGTAAATGCATTTGCTATAACATATGTTTGTATTAATGTTATTTATGCATATAAAAGTATATATACATTTCTCTGCTTGTGTGTGTGTGTGTAGTAGCCCTTTTATATGTATCTTGAAACAACAGGTGAACACTCTTGAATGCATCCATCTGACAAAATAAGTTAATGCCCTGATGATGGATGTATCATATCTGAAATGTAAACAAACTTTGATAACCTATTTATGTCACTAAAAATCACATCAGAAAAAGCTCTTTAAAATACTGTAGGGTTACTGTCAATAGATACATTTAAATTTATCTTCTTTTATGTGTGTATATCTTACCTATTTGATTATAAGCAGTCTTGTTTCTGGGTTTAATTGAGAATTTAGGCTTGCATATGTATTGAATAATACAGCAATATCTTGAATAATGCAGTTTAGATTTGTGCAGGTTTTGATGTAGTACAGAATTGCTGTACAAATTAATATAACTAAGTATAAGCTGAAAAAAAACCCTAAATTATAAGACCATAAACAGTGCCGTTTTGAACAGTACAGAAGATTTTGGAACAAATTAACCGCACTAATCAAGGTATACCTGTAGATGCATTTCCCTTACCGTTTCATGGAACAGCAATGTAAGCTTGAAGTCATGCTTTTCCTGAGAGTTTTAGGGTGAAACTGACTTTGGTAGTTATGATTAGACTTGCTGATTCCTTTTGTTAACCATTAACTGCATCAGGTGGCAAAGAGTAATAATAGATATTATTATTATTATTACTGCAATGACTGAAATTTCAGCCATTCACAGTTAATAGGTTAATGACATTCAAACTGCACATGTGCATGTACTGCATTTGCTGGTATATAAGATGCATCTTTTACAATTGGATATATTTACTACTAGAGTGTTGCCCATCATATCGTAGTATTGGGAATATACTTTCACCATTGGGTATATCAGGTTTTATCATTTTTGTCATCCATACTTCAGCTGTCCCATGAGACTTGTAAATTTAAGCAGGCTTTCATTATATGAGTAATTCAGTGATAAAGATTGTTTTTAATTTTCGGCCATGTACTTTGCTTCTTTTCTTACTGAAGCAAGGCAGAATAGAAAGGAACAGATTCAGTTGATGGCTGGATAGATGATGTCTGAGCATATCTCTGTACACAAGTACATCAATAAGTCTGCTGACTGATGATAAAAAAGCATTTACTTTACGCCAAAAGTATTTATTTTTTGTTATAATCTCCTTCTTTGTCCATGTACTTGATTCAGTGCTGAATATTAATCACATAAATCGAACATTATGTAGTGAAAATTTCAGATTGAAATTAATCTAATAACTACATAATTGTTTATCATATCATTGTTAGAATACATTTATATTTATGTGGACCAAATCTTCATATATCATTCTGTGTGTGTGTGTGTGTATACACACCAATTTATGTATTTGTGCATATCTCATTTTTATGTTGAGAGCAAGAGAACAGAAGTATTTTTATGGTGTACTGACTTCACTCATTATTTCTATTGTGGATAAGTGCACTGATTAATTTCTAATGAACCATCAGTTCTCTTATTTCTACTCAAAATGTTCTGAATTGATTATTGGTTTTCATTGATTCACTTTGAGGTGGATATTAACTCTGTACAGAATTTAAGTCTTGTGGGTACTTTTTCATTTTAAGCTCAAAACCAAAAGTTAAATCACTTGTTCAAAAGCTGAAGAGCATTACAATAAACATTCAATTCATATAAAGTAAAAAAATAAGACTTGTTTATGCAATTGTTTTCTCTTGGAACTTAAAAAGAATCTCTTGCTATTTATTTATTCTGCTAATGCAGGGGTAGGCAAACTATGGCCCACAGGGGATTCTGGCCAGCCTGTGAGCAAATATTGGGATACTATGCTTACTTTTTATATTTTAAAGATTCTTTGTGTCTTTTTAATAGATTCAAAAGATGCTTTGATTGAAATAAATTATGACTAAATTGAATTGTTTGTTTACTAATTGGCATCCTTGGTTAAGCACAAATGATTTTCTAGAATTTCAATGATTTGAGGTGAAATATAACTAGATGTATTTAAGTGGATAATTCCAATATTTCAAGCTTTTTATGGCATATATCTGGCCTACCATCCACTCATTAATATGCAATCCGACCTGCAGAGGAAAAGAGGTTGCTGACCCTTGTTCTAGTGGGTATCACATGACTTACAAATTAGTTGACCATGCTAACCAAACCACTAATATAAATTTTCTTTTTAAAGAATTTTAATTTGTTGATAAATACACACACATTACTTTTTTTTTCCTTTTGTATGATCCATTCTCAAAGTAGTTATTCGTTTATTATGAAATGTTTGAACCATTCACAAATTTTGTTCAAATTGACTGATCAATTCAGAGAAAAGGATCAATACATGTACATACACATATACTATTAAATAATGTTAATCTATTTCTCATGAAACATGAATTGTAATTCATATTGCAAAGGCTGAGCACTTCTATCTATCTTCAAGTGAGCGGATCAGCAATCGGCTTCTCAACCTCACCAGTGTTCTCCAAAGAAGAATAGTTATGAATAGCATCAGTTTAACAATAGAACTGTTAGAGAATATAAAGGATATCAGGCTGGTTGGCATTGCTTTGTGCACAAGTTCAATCTTAGAAATAATTGAGAGGTCAACTGGAAGAGTGGACAAAAACTCAAGTGGAAAATGTGGGTATTGCACAAATGAAACCGCATAGAAAGTTAGATACAGCTTTTTCCCCGCTATCCAAAAGTAAAGCGTTCCTAGGAAACTTTTTGTAAGCTGAAATGGCATAATGCAAAAGAAATTTTTTTCAGCATTCCCAGACCCCCAAAATAACCTTCTTCTATGTCTGCCAGTTTTACGCTAACACCCTAACAAGCTCTTAAGCCTTTCTGATACCTTAAGACACATTTTGCTAATGAATGCACAAAATAAATCTGGATGAAGCACAGATGCTCAGACTCCGTTCAAAGCTATGACAGCTTGTGGTCTTTCATAAAGGCGTAAAGCAAACTTTCTTATAGTGAGGGATACCTGTATATGGAAAGAAAGGTGAGGTTTCGGGATTAAACATAGGAATATAAATATCAGCTAATTAGTCCTCTCTAAAAAAAAAAGAAAGAAATGTGTGGCAGTTTGTGATAAAGAGCAACTAAGTGAAAATAATTGTCAAAAATTAATAATGGTTGACAATGCTTCATCTACTAAAAATATATAATGAAAAGATAAAGCAAAATACATTGGTTGATTGGTTCAGCCAAATTGAAATTTAATACCATAAGCTTATTGAATTGACAGACATGCATTCTAAAAAAATAGTTCCATCATTGGATATTGAACTGTAGATCTTATGATCTTCACTCAATGCTCTATCCAGTGTATTTTCCCATCAATAAGATAAATTAAAAAATAATGGCTCCCCATTTTACAATCAGCTTCTGTTTTTCCATAGCAATGATCAATAGTATTGTCTTTTTTTTTTTTAGAGCTGGCAATTTTGCTAAAGACTTCTTTCTTTTTCTGCCCTTAATTGAGTTCTTTAGTTACCAGTCATGCCTACCTAATCTACTTAAATGTAATTGCCAGGCTTTTGCTTCTGCTTTCAACCCAAACCTAGGAGACAACTGAACCAATTAGAAAGAACCCAATAAGTTTCATTATTGAGTTTGACTTTAATTTTATCCCATTACGAACTGAGACATTGTAAATCTAGAGTTGTGCTTTTAATTTGCTGTATCCAGTTAGACAAATTCTGCAAATAAGATGCAAAAACAGGGACTTTCATGGATTTCTATCTTGGAATAACATATATGCCAGTATATAAGATGGCCATTTAATCTTTAAAAAAAACCCCAAACAATGCAAATATTACACTGCATCCAATGCGCTGGTGCTGGTATTTTGACTTGTAGTCCGTCTACCAAAACTTGATATGGAGAGTTATAGGGCTTGGACGAGTTGCAGTGAGCGGTAGTCCTCCAAATACCCTTGTAAACCTGTCATCTTATAGTCCAGCAGTACTCTCACCATTCTGTTGGTGTAATTATTTTTATTTAAAATGGTATTGTAATATTCATATAATTTAAGCAAAAATACCCATTTCTGCAGTCAAAATCTCCAACCTCTTTGTCTCCAGATTTTATATTTGAATGAATGAAGCCTGTAACTGTTGTAAGTCTGTAATATCCCCAGAGACTTGAAAAACTACCATTTGTGGACAAAGCCAACTAAAGCACTACTATGCTGACTAGAAAAATAATCTATCTTCCCTCTTTTCCTTCCAACAGATTTGTTGAAGTTCTGCAAGTTCTCTCTGAATTAGTGAGTCAGATTGTAATAACTGTTCCAAAGTATTTACATTTGGGGCTGGGATGATGTTCAGAGGGATTACCCCTTATTCTAGTTTCTTATCCTAGATGATATCTTTTTCTAGCATTTATGGATTGGCTGAAGTGAAGACGGAAAGGTTTGATGCACTATTCTAAAACTTGTCCTAAAGTATTTGGTATCCATGTTCGTTACTTTTCTGTTGCAAGAAATAATCTGTAATGCAGGTTTGGTTAAGCTTAAACTAATAACTAATTTATGGAAAGAAAAATTAATTTCAATTCAGAGTATTATTGATTATCTTAATTCTTGTAAAATCTTCACCACTTAAAGATCAACTGTGGCATAAAAAACAATGTAAATATTAGGGGTCCTGCTGGAGATACAAGACTCTTTGGAAGTAATCGAAAAATAAAACGGATACTTATTGATTTTATTAACAAAATTACCCAATTGAATTACTTTTTCTCCTTTTTATTTTAATGATAAAGTTATCGGATATTGAACCTGGGAAGGACAATCAATAGAAGTTTGCTTAATTTTCTTTTTTAATTGTATCTGAATTGGCATCCCATAACTGTTACTTCATTAATTCTTTTTTAAATTTAAAAATAACTAAAATAAAAAAGAATCTTTTAAAATAAAAATAACAAAACAACATTTCCAGGATGTTTTGATTCATTTGACCCCACCTATTCCTCCCGCTCATCCCCATTGGCCTTCATCCTCATTAGTCCAACTCTCCCTCAACCGTACCAATAAATCAGAGATAGTAGGAAATGAAGTTTGTGTAGAAAGCATTAAAAAGAATTATGCTCATAAACGGTTCATAATAAAGAACTGTCAGATGTTACAAACCTTTGGCTTAGTATTTGACTGCCTCTTTCAAACATGAAACAGTTTTCAGCTGAAATACACCACCATTTGAATATAAATTCATCTGTTTTGAATAACAAGATATCTTCAAATGTTTCTTCGGACAATTGAACTCCTTCTTGTTGTTTGTATTGTAAACACAACGTTTCGGCCATGCTATAAGGGTTACCCCATTTAAACATAACTTCTGTTTAACCCATCACGCTCGGATTTTACACTTAAAGAAGGCCGAAGAATGGATCGTCTGAAACGTTGTGTTTACAACACAAACAACAAGGAGTTCAGTTGTCTGAAGAACCATTTGAATATTAATGACCCTACTCTAAAATTATAGAAAAAAACAAGATATCTATTATAATTATTAAAAATGTTTGGTTGAGTGATATCAGAGAGTAAATGTTGAAATTGTTATGCTACAATTTGTTTTAATGATATCTATACATACACATCTACATTATCAACAAAACACAGCAGTAAAGCAACCAGTAATTACTAAGTCAATCTTCTCTAATCTGTCCTTTACATGGTAAGTGTTGCTTATTGTATCAGCTTAGTTGGTTTTAGAGCACAAATGGCTATAATAAGTGTTTCTAAGATGTTATATGTTCAATTGAAATAATCAGCTTTTACAAGAGTTCAAATCTAGATGAGAGTGGGTTTCAAATTCTAAGATCAAGGGATATTTCATTGATTGCTGTTTTCTTTAGGTAAAACACAAGTAGTGATATTTGCATTTCAAATGTGGTGGAAAGTCATTTGGAGACCAACCTCGATCTGGCCGATCTTCCACAAGCCAAAATGACAAAAATCTTAAAAGTTTGCCATGCAATGAAGATCATGGTTGGACCATTGATGCAATATCTGCGGTGACTGGTTTGTGTTGGAGTTCATGCTAGTGAATGTTCACAAAAGATTTGAAAATAAAACATGTTTCTGCAAAATTTGTGCCTCATTTGCTCCCAGTAGATCACAAAAAATAATCATTTGAATGTGTGCCACAATTTGAAGTAGGGAACAAGTTCAAAATGATCCAGTTTGTTTTCAAGGTTGTGATTTAAATTTTGTTAAATTCTGAATGATATATCTGTCTGAACTCTTGAATATGATCAAAAA